>VZRX01000353.1:332921-535619 GCA_013398075.1 Notiomystis cincta | reverse complement strand
CTTTTTACTTGAGATTTTCCCTATGTGTGAGAACTGAGAAGGTACCATACCAGAAATTCAGATTTTTGTGGACTCAAATCCCACCCTCCCCACCTGTTTTGGCATTTAGGATTTTGGGGTGCACAAGTAGCTCTTCCTGGGAGAGGTCAACAATGCCACAAATGAAACCTGTCTCAGCAGGATACTTGAAGGTGTATCTAGTGATTCTTAGATTCTAAGGGGCTTAATCAAAGCCAAATTATCTCCTCCTGTCATGTAAACTGGAACTATTTATGCCTGGCCAAATTACTCCTGATTTTGTAATGTCCAGTAATCAGTAACATAATGTCAGTCCCCTGTTCCCTTCTGACCCTGTGCCCCTCTTTGCTAGAAGTCCACCCAGCCTGCAAATTTACACACTTTTGTACACTCCTAAAGCTCCTTCCTTGCTTGTGAGTGCCCCTTGGATGCCTTCAGTGGGCAGGAGAGTCAGCACTTCACACCCAGAGATCTGACACAGGTGCAGCCCTTGGCTTTTATTTTTCGCAGGGAAGAGAAAGAGATGGGTTTAATTTTCCTTCTAAGAACTCAGTCCATGTCTGTCACATCTGAGTGAGTGCTCTAAGTCACACAGCTGAAACAATTTGGCAAAAACACAAGTTTGGTCCCCTACTTGGTTAATTTTCAACAATGTAGATTAAAAGTCAAAGTTCCAGTGTGCCATATCAGTGATTTCTTGCAGAAACCTTTTAAAAGCTGTAAGTACCTGTAATTGTTTTGCCATAAGAATATTTTCCTTTGTCTCAGTCTGACATTAGTGTAAATGCATTTGAGTAACAGTTTGAACTGTACCTAGTAAAACAATATTTCAAAAAGCTTTTTGCAACCCAAAAAATGAGTTAGTTAAAAACTTTGACACCATAATTGCTTTCTGAATCGTTATGTTTTGTGATTTTTAACCCTGTAAACAAACCAAAGACGTGGCAGTTTATCACTAAGCTGAGCTAAATGGAAGATGAATTTTACATTGAAAGTAGGATGTCCTCTTGGGACTTAGGCAAGGCAACTTGCAAAACATTGCACCAACAGCTTTTAAATCCAGGTATTTGGGTGCTTTTGTCCTTTTTGTTAGTTAGCTACAGCGAAACATGGTTTAAAACTATAAAATGTATTTTTAGGTTTGTGAGGGCCAAATGGGTTCAAAGCAATGCTCCAGATGAGCCTGTTTTGGTGCACCCAGGAGGGATCTGCTTTGGTTTTCAGGCAGCCCTGTCCAGCCCAGCTCCCATCAGATGCTGCTGTCCTTGAGCTGCCCACCCTGGGTGAGAAATCTGTGGGTGCTCTGAGCAGAGCAGGGGTCTCTGGACCACTTCTCCCTCTCCCCTGTGGAGATTTGTCTGGAAAAGGCACTTGTGGAGTCACTGCCAAGTTCTTGGCCTGCCTTAAATGTGTCACCAGCTCAGTGCAGAAGTGGAAGGAGGAATTTTACTGTCCCTTCCCCTGAAATTGCAGTGAGCACTGCAAGTTTATGAGTGGGATTCAGGTGCAGGTGTTTACATGACAGGTCACTAAGAACCCGAGGGCAAACTTTTGAAAAACTATATTTTAATATAACTATACTTTAATATAGCTGTATTTCAGCCTGTTTAAAGAGTTAAAGAGGTTTGCAGATGAGTCAGAAGAGGTCAAGAGTGTAACCAAGCTACACAAGAGAAAGGTACAACAGAGAGCAGGTAGATGGGAGAGGGGAGTGGGACAACTCTTGGTTCATTTTTAGGCACAGAAATGGTAATTTAAATTCTAGCCTGGACTTAAAGTGTGGTGTGAATGCACCTGAGCTGAGTGAGTTATGCACCTGTGTCTTTCTGATAATTTAGGCTGTTAGTCTGTGTTGGCTTCAGTAACATTTGATGAAGTGTGACCACAAAATATTATAAAGCTGGGGCTCTTAATAATCTTCTCAGTAAAAAAATTGATTGAAATGCTTGTCTTTTCCTATCATAATCTATGCTCTGAGGGAAGGTATGAATAATTAAAGGCACACAATGCTGTTTTGTCCTCTGTAACTGCATGAGGAGAGGTGTGATGGGTCTGAATCCCCAGGTCAGATGGTAACAAGTTGCTTTCTTGTAGCACCAGAAGAGAAAACCTGCAATTAGCCAGATGATGCTCCCTGGGTGTGGTAGTGAAATACAGGGTACAGTAAGGGAAAGAATCCCTTTGCCAGCTCCTAGAAGAGGACAGATACAGGGGACTGCTGTGATGTTTGGCAATGCTGGCATTTTTCAGAGAAAAGCAATAGATAGATAAGGCATAAATGATTCCCTGGGATACAAACTTTTATCCCAAATTACAAAAAATGTACCAAGCTGTTTGAGCACAGTTTAATCCTGTGATTGAACAGAGTTTGTGCAAGAATCTGTGAGCAAAGTGGAAATAAAAACTGTCTCTAGCATAGCTAATTGTCTGAGTGCTGACCACCTACAATAAACTATAAATTATTTCCAGGAATGCTGTAATAATGCATTGTGCTTTTAAAAACTGGATGTGAGAAGGCAGCTATAGAAGGAGTTAATGCCTGTGAATTTGCTAGGAATCAAGTTAGTTAGGAAACACATTTGAGAGGATTAACATTGTTGTAGAAATTAATGTTTGAAGAGATTGCCCAGGAGGGTGCTGAGTTGAAGAATTTGAAACTCTGTTGAGCCCTATTGGTGGGCTTGTCAAGCTTGCTGCCCAGCCCTGGATCCCTGAAAACACAGAGAAGAGCAGGATCACACTTGGGAAGTGTATCCAAGACAAAAAAAAGAGGAAATTAACCTGTATCCATCCTGCCTATCAAGGTAGGGCTCTGACTTGCCCTGTTTTCTTCAGCTTGCTCCATCAGGCTGCAGGGAACTGAATTGCATAATTTTATTTAATGGAGCCTTTGTAGGAGTCCTTAGAAAGAGATCTGTTTGACTCATTGTGCAAACCCTCAGATGTCTTGGGGCCTTTCCAGGTAAGTTATATCCAAGTCCCTGGGATATATTGCTCCTTCTCTGAACACATTTTTGGAATGTATGTGAAATGTTGAGAAAGCAGGTGGCTCAGCACCACGAGACACTCTGATCATCAAATTGAGATGGAGATAACTAAAAGTAGGCAGACAAATAAAGAGGAATATTTTTCAAAATCTTGGGAGGGGAAGTCTGTTTTGTTTCCATTTAGGACTTGAATTGGTCTGCTGGTTTTGGTTTTATTTTGTTTTCCTCTAATTTTAATGCCAAGAGATTGATGTCTCTATTCTTACCAAGTTTCTTCATTTAGAATAAAGTCTATCAGCTTGTAAGCTTTGTTGGAATCCAGTTTGCAATTATTTAAGGAAAATGCTAAACTATCAAATCTCTTAGAAGCAAATTAATATTTCTGCAAACATGGGACAAACATATTTGTTCTTTTCTCTCATCTTTTCCCACACTGCAATGGGATGACTGACAGACTCAGAAACAGCCATCAGTATCAATAAAAAAAGGCAACATGAAGGAGCCTGAGAAGCCACGTGCAGAGGACAAATTCTGCTGCATTTCCAAGCTGAAGGTACAGCAATATTTCAGTGACTTTGTTGGAACATCCAGCTGTAGTTACTTGCATTTCCAGTGTTTTGGTAGAAGTTACAGCCCAGACTAAAAGAATGGATAAGCTGTTCCTCTCTACCCCTAATGCCCTAATCAAGGTCAAAGAAGTTTGTAAACAACTGTGCTGGGTTTTGCTGCCCCTGAACTTTACACTGGGGGACGTGTTGGAGGTATTGGTTGGTTACTGCTCTAAAGCTCCACCACTGACTTTGTGTAATTCCCTTCAGTTTAACATGTTTACCCTTCCTTCTTAAAGCTGTGAAATGAGCCTTACTGACTGGGATGTGGCAGTAAAAATTGGCTGTTGATGCTGAATAGTAATTTGAGTTGCTGAGAAACGCTAGAAAATCTTATGAAATAGCTTATTTTTCATCCTAATTAAAATCCCAAAGACATTTCTTTTGCCTTGTAGCTTTTGCAGCAGATGTATTTACAAATAATACTGATTTCATTTCATAAATGCTGTTTATAAAGAAGCCTGAAGCTAAAAGGATTTGAATACTGCTGCACTCATTAATTTTAACTTTTTAACTGTCAGTTGCTACTAATTGTCTTGTAAAAAGGCCATGCTATTTACTCCTGGTTGAAATTACTTCTTCTGGGCTCATGACCTCTGCTGAGATGGGAGAGCAGATCCTGGATAAAGTAATTTGGCCAAAGAAAAGGATCTGAGCTCTGCAAGTAATTTGTCTTTGAGATGAACAGAGGGTGGGAAGGTCCTGCAGATGGCAACCTTGCAGCAGGCACAGGGCTGCCTTGGCTGCCTAGATGGCACCTGGAGTTTGTGAAGACAGGCTTGGTCAGTTAGAAAAGGTGAAAAACAAAGTATTTATTTGTTGTTATGGTGGTGTTTTTTTTTTCTTTTATTTATTTTTGTTTGTTTGGTGAAGCCATAACTCTAGAAAAGAATAAATGATGGGATTTACACACATGTCAGTGGAACAGAGCTGCTCACTTTTTTAACTGGAAGCACCCCTTCAATGGAGGAAATAACCATGGAATATTCATAAATAAGGAATTTTGAATTCTGTATGCATTCTTCTCTTCCCTTCCTAGGTATTTCTGCTGGCACTGTCACTTGCATTCCTTGGGAAAACGATGTCTGGTGCTTACATGAACAGCATGTACACACAGATAGAGAAACAATTCAATATCCCAGCTTCTTTAGTGGGCATCATTAATGGGAGCTTTGAAATTGGTAATCTTTCATTTTAATGTTTCCAATTCTGTGAAAATGTGTTCTGAGCAGGTATTAGTGACTCTCATTTGCTCTCAGTTTCTGTATGTGACAATTGTGGCCAACTCTGTCATTCCAAGTGAGCTGATGTGTAACCATTTCATGTCTTGGAAAATAGGTCCACTTAAATGAGGAAGTTTAGGTTTAAAGACTGGTTCAGCTAATTTCTGCACTATCACAGGATATGATGAAGCAAGTAACAAAATAGAACTAATTTATGATCTTTGTATTGAATCTTTCTGAAGAAAACAAAAGACCAACTATGTAAACTTTGTTTGAATTTAAGGTCATATTTAGCATTTTGCAGTTCCTTTAATTACAGTTGTTTGGAATGGATTGTGAATCCTTACCTAAACCAAATAATATTTCAAGCTTTCATACCTGCACAACTGTACCTGCAAAGAAAGTTTCCAGTTCTACTTTTAGTGCCCCTTACCTTGCCTGTCAGTAAGTTTTATTGCCCAGTGATAAATTTAAATGTATGTCTTTAAGTGTCATTCAAGCCACTGGTTCAATACAGTCTGTTTAGAAATTAGACATAAAAAAGGCATTATCTTTTTTGAGAGCATGATGCTCGTCACTCAGAGACATGATTTTGTTCTTCTGACAAAAAGATCACAAAATTAGTAGGTGTACAATTACTAAATTTCTATTTTTACAGGGCCTGATTCATAACATGAAGCTTGATTCTTTTCTTAGTTGCATAGCAATAAATGGAGAAAATCAACTGATTCTGAAGTGATAGTGGAGGAGAGGAAAATGAAGATTTTTAGCACATTTTTGTTTTTAAATGGTACTAGATATAAAAACTTGTATTTTTAATTCTCAAACAATTACTGAAATTAATATTAAATAATTTTTCTCTTTTTTTTGTATGATTGTCATCTTGTGTTTATTATTTTAAATATAAAAACACTAGGAGATACACTTCTGTATTTCTCTACACATTGCAAAATAAAGTATCCTAGGGGAATAACTTCCTAAACCAGCTATTATTCTGCAGTACCTGGGCCTGATCTCTATAAAGGTGGACTCAAAAATCTCTCTCACTGTGATCTCTTCTCCATTCTGCCTTTTATTCTCATGTTCTTTTCATGTGATGTAACTAAAAAAAGATCCTACATAGCAGGGAATTACTGCCCATGTAGGCAGCTCCCTGTCTAGTGACACTTTTTACAAGGCAAGAGGAGGGACAGAAGTGGAGCTCACAAGAAATACTCAGATTTCAGAGGTGATGGGGTGCCTTGGTGTGCAGACTGTGACCCAGATTCTCTTTGCAGGTAACTTGCTGCTGATAGCATTCGTGAGTTACTTCGGAGCAAAGCTTCACAGACCCAGAATAATTGCTTTGGGCTGCACAATTCTCTCTTTTGGCTGTCTTTTGATATCACTTCCTCATTTTCTCTTTGGAAGGTGAGTGTTTTGCTTAGCTTACAGCAGCCTCTGTGATCCTTACTTGCATTAATCCTTCACTGAGTGTGTTGAGAGATGTCGAGGAGCACAGATTAAATACAGATCATTGCAGAGCAGTTTCTTTGGTTTTGCTTCTGAGATGGCTTCAAAATTCAGTCATCACCACCTGAGGAGAGTCACCCCTCTGGTGGGCACCTTCCCTTGCCTTTGCCTTCATCATTTTGCCCCCCTTTGTGTGGGCTCTCCCAAGGAGCAGTGGGCTGTGATATTGTAATTTTACACCACTAACTCTTGTCTGCTTGGCTGGGCAATGGAAGGTGGATTTTAAAGATCTCTTGGTCTGGAACCTGGATGACAGATCATTCACTGTGTTGGCAAGGCCTGTACTGACCATAATGATTTTTAAACTACTTTTAAATCACTTTTGCTTGGCTTAAAAAAACAATAATGTAAGCTTGTCTAGGTTTTAATCAGCAAGGTATTTTTTGATCCTTCAATCTTGTTGTGTCCAGTGTGGAATGGCTCTGACAGCCTTGGAGGCACTCTCTGTTTAGTGAACTTTTGACATGGATCCCCTTCTTCCTACAGCTACACACTCCTTACAGGTAGCTCCATTACTCCAGTGCAGACACATGAGAGGGTTCTCATGAATATCTTCTCTCCTGTACATGCTTTCTTTGATTCCAACAGGTATCATATTGAAAGCAGCATTTCACAACAGGAAAATGTTTCTGTGATGCCTCTATGCCTTGTTAATCAAAACTTGTCCTCTTTGCCTACAGAGGAGCCATCAAAAGGTATGACTTTGTGTATTAATATCTTTTTTCTGTGTCTATAGTGTCTAAGTAAATAGGTTTTTATTTTTATTAGCAATCACTTCAGGCTTCTGCTTTTGATCAGTACTTTTGGAAAGCCTAGAAACTAAAGGTCAGGAGATTTCCTGGCCTTTGTGTTTCTTTGGTCTGTGACTCCAGAGCTAAAACATTTCTTTCATGCAGTTTTCACAGTATCCAAGCAGTTCAATTAACATCTCTGGCAGTCCACTTTGGGACAGTATCCCACCAGTTTGTTCTCACAAATATTCCTCTTTTTGACTTGAAATCCTATGATACCATGAGGAGGTGGGAAGCACATTTCAACAATGGGTAAGAAGCATTAGGATGCTTTTTTGCTGTGCCACATAGGAAATAAAAAGAATGAGAAATAGAGCTAGAACTGAAATATCAATCTCACTTCCCTTTAGAGAAAACAGTTTAAACTGTGAGACTGAAGCATGTTTGGGCACTGGCAGTGTCCATGTAAAGGAACTACTGGGAAGTCAAAGGGCTCACAGGAAACTATTAAATGATCACACACTAAATTCTCATGCTGAGGGTGGGATTAATCTCCTGGGTCTTTAGCTACCTCAAAGGAAATTATTCAATCTGAACCATCCCTTTAGACTGCCTTGACAGGCAAAGGAGACTACAGAGCTCTTGCAGAGCATGTCCCTTGCTGCAAGGATATTTATGTACTTTAGGGTGTATCAGATTGGCTCTTGGGTAATCTGACTGCTGGAAACTGAGGTGATGGCTGGATGGGTAAAAGTTAGGTGACCTGAACCCCCAGCTGATTGTTAGGCTTTGTGATGGAGTCCTAAAGCTGAATCACAATGCTGTAGTTCTGTGTCACTGTGGTGGCTTCAAACCACAGCCTTGTGCTGTAGTTTTCTCTGTCTCCATTTAGGAGTGGAGGCAGCTTCCAAGCTTTCCAGCTCGTCAGTTAAGACATTAATTTTTGCATCTTTGCAAGAAGAAGCTGTGAAATGTGCACATTTAATTAATCTTTCATTTGAAGATTTCAGATACTGTATTTTCCCATTTTATAAATGCAAAAATAAAGGTATAGAAAGGTAAATAATTCTCATCTAAACGATGAAACAGCCACTCAATTTGCATTAGAACCCACAGATCCTCAAGCCTTTAATATACTTGGGTAAGGTGATTGTTTCCCTATTAGTTTATGGACAAGCAAGACTGTGAAAGTCATATTTATCAGTCCATTTCCTGTGTGAAGCCAAAACTGGTCTGAATTTGACCACATCTGCATGTGGATTACTTCAGCTGTGTTTGCTGACTGCAATCTGGCATCAAAAGAGGAGATTCAGGTTGCATCTGTGGTCAGTAATGCTTTCACGTGGAAAGACAGCAGTTTCTGCTAACAAAGCTGGGTTTTATTTGTTAATGAATTTGCACTGAGAAATCTCAGTGTGACAAAGTGGGAGAGAGCAGTGGAATCTGAAGCAGACTATGGGATAAAGAAATCCCAGGTAGAGGAGAGAAAGGAAGTAAAAAAGTATTGCAACCAGTTATTTATCTTATTTTTTTTAATAGGACAGGCCTACTCACTGAAGTTTAAACTGCTGGTCAATTCTTTGTCTCTAGATTGTGATTAATGGTTAGGATTCAAAACACTCATTCTGACTTTTTGCTTTATTCACAGAATGTGAAAAAGAGCCTGGGTCCTTGTTGTGGATATTTGTGATGGTTGGAAACATAGTGAGAGGAATGGGTGAAACTCCCATCATGCCTCTAGGCATTTCCTATTTGGAGGATTTTGCCAAAGCAGAGAATTCACCTTTCTACCTGGGTAAATCTTGCCTGCTGTGGTAGCTCCCCTCCTCCAGACATGCACATGAACAAAAGCAAAACCAAGGATTATCATAATGCCCTTCAGTCCAATAAAGGAGGACAGAAAACAGTAATTATTGCCTTAGCAAAATAACAATACCATAGAACTTGTAATTTAACCAGAGGGAAACTCGGAATGAGGCCATTTTTGGGCACAAATGCCTTTTCAGCAGAGCTGTCCTAACCATATGTAACAATTCCAAGAAGATAGTTATGACTGGGCTCTAATTTATAATGTTTTCTCTTTTTCCTACTCTAGCATGTCTACACACAGCAACTGTAATTGGCCCCTTCCTTGGTTTATTGTTGGCTTCATTCTGTGCAGAACTGTTTGTTGACATTGGATCAGTAAGTGCAGGTAATGGGTGAATATAAAAAAACCTTATTTTTAAGTCTATAGTTGGTATATTCATCAGAACTAAATATGTCTCTTTGCTAATATGTGTTAATCCTACCTGAGTTTGTTGGTGTTTCTTTTAGAATGGGAGATCTGTGTATAATATTCAATTAATATATACACAAATCAATCTGATTATAAATTATTTGATGAAAAATTCTGTCATCTGGCTTAACAGAAGAAAGGACTAGAATTAATTGAACACAAGCCACTGAAATTTGCCAGAAAATTAGAAAATAGAAAAGAAGACTGGAGAATATTCTCCTTCATGACCCTCTTTTAAGAATTATTAAAATGCTTTTATGTCAGAGATGACTTGGAAAACACAAAATGACAGCAAAGACTGTCCTGAACTGATCCCAGGTATCTGTTTTTGTGTTTTATCATAGATGAGATAACTATAACAGCTACTGATGCCCGCTGGGTTGGAGCATGGTGGCTGGGCATTTTGATTTGTGCACTGCTGAATCTTCTCGTGGGAATTCCATTTTGGTTTTTGCCCAAGTCACTTGTGAAGGAAGGTGAAACCTCTGAACCTGAGGAGGCAAGTGAAAAAAGTCTGGCACAATTGCAAGAAAACGATAAAAATGAAACCAAACAGACCATGTATGAAATTGCTAAAGGCAAGTTATATTCTATTTTATTTCCTTCTTACTTTAGCCTTAAGATGTGAACTCTGTGTATTTGTGTAATTAAAGATGGGTCCAAGACATGCAATGCCCACTCTGTTCTCATGTCTCTGTAGTTCAAAGGATTTGTGCAGGGATTTAGAATGGCTCCTTGCAGAGGAAGAAAGCTGATTTCACAGAGTCAGGATCTGGACTCCTTATTTTTCCCCTCCTGCATTTCAGGTGTATGTAGATCTTTTCTTCCCAAGAGAGGGCTAAAGCACTGAAATCTGCTTAGGAATATTACAACTCAGTGAGCTGTGGATGAGTTGCAGATATTGGTTGCTGGTACCCCACATTCACTGCAGAAAAGCAGAAACCCAGCATAAATCTTGGGCATTTCTTGAGTCCACCTGAAAGCCCTAAAAGGGGATTGACATTTAATTACTGTTGAACAAAGATGTGTTATTCATGTTACCATTAGCAGCTTTCACATCTGTGGTCTTTCAAATCTATATATCTGTAGGAATTTTTTTTTTCCTTCCTTATTTGTGCTCATGGGATGTGCAAGTGAATAAAATATGTCAAAGGCTGTGATGTTCAGAGTAGTCTCCTGATCCTGCCCTGCTCAGGGCCCTCTGACAGGACCTTCACTTTCAGAAAGTAAGTTCCAAGTGCTGTTTCCAGCTCAGTCCTGCAAGTTCACCATGCCCAGAGTGAGTACTTAGATCCTGGCTGATATTGCAACTTCATTTTGATGAGCACAGCCTCGCTTTCTGCTGTCACTTAGCCTTAAAAAATCCATGAATAAAATACTGTTCTAGTGGGGGAAGGTGCCCAGCTCAGAGGTGGGTCCTGAGTGTTCCAGGTCCCTCCAGAGCTCAAGCTTTCATGGTCATTCCCTGCCAGTGTTGATGTGAATGTTCACTCTTCCTCAATATCCTGAATGTAGAACCTTTTTCATTTCACAAAAGAGTTGAGGTTGCAAAGGACTTCTGGAGGTCACTTGGTCCAACCCCTGTTCAATCATTTACAGCCTATTGACCAGGACATATTTTTAATCACCACAGATTTCAAGTTGAAACTTGATGTTTTTATAGTTAAAAATAACCTAAAATAAAATTAATTTGATAATAATAAAATTTCCTTAAGAAGCTCTGATTAAAAATGCCACTGCATTTGCAAATAATCCAGCCTATTTGTAGTGTTTCTAATATTTGACTGATTTTTGCAAGATTTGCATACAGATCTTCTTCTAATAAGGTACTCACTTACCTCTGGAAGATATGTACCCATCCTAAGTGGTGCCCACTTTCCAGGAGGCCCAGTCATTGTTTTATAGATGTTTATATTTATCTGCAGAATTTCCTGACAACATCTCAGCACATTAATTAACAGAGAACATTAGACAAAGGGGAATTGTGGGGCTTTTTTTATGGTTCAAATCCTGCCTTAATGGGCATTATGCAGAGAAAAGACCTGTGTAAATTAGTTTCTCAGATGCTTGCTTGGCTGAAGACTGGCTGATACAGATTTTGAGAGGATGGTGGGTCACAGCTCTCTTCAGGCCTCTTCTGCCCCAGCAGCAAACCCAAAATCAATGTTCAGGTCTCTGGGGCAGCTCTACAGTGCATTTGCAGCTTTGGTGTGCCAGGTGCAGCACAGGGGTTTTGATGAGTGCTCTGGGGGCATGAGGTGAAGAAAAGGCAGGAAAGATGGGGCTGCTGCTGTGATTTATCACTTTTTATAAGCAACAGCTGCACTGGTGTGCATGTGTGTGTGTGATGGGCACAGGAGAGGTGTTAGGAACCCTGGGCCAAGCAAGAAATCTTTGGCCTGGGGTGTCTGGCAAAGCACAAGATCCAGCCTGATCCACTTCAGGACCATTTCTGTCCCCTCTTTCCCCCACAGCCACGCTGAGCAATGGGTCATTCCTTTCATACAGCACCAGACTAACTCATGGCATTATTTCCTTCCAGATTTCATCCCCTTCCTCAAGGCTCTGTTTCACAACCCTGTGTATATGTTATTTATATGCATAACTGTGTTGCAGTTCAGTGCCTTTGATGGCATGATATCCTTCATGCCCAAATATCTGGAACAGCAGTTTGGAAAATCTGCATCAGATGCCATCTTTTTAATTGGTATGTTTGCATTTTGCTTTGCTCTCTTCTATCAGTTAGTGATGTCACTATTCCAATTATCTATATTTTTGCATATATACATATATTTGTAAATATTTACATAAACATACTAAGGTTAAATGCTTCTACAGGTGAGGGATATCACACCACAAAACATTTCTAAATGTGAATGCATTTTCTGCTAAACATCCAATTTTTTTCTGTGCAGAATTTTATAATCTAATTCCCATCTCTTGAATTGGCTCAGAAAACTCAGCTGACATGAAACTAAGCCACGTGATGTTTGTGTAAAACTACTTCCAACGTGTCTTTCAGTCAGAATTTGCTTCATTTAAATATCAATCAGCAAAGAAGTGTGACAGCACATTCAGTAATCTCATCTCAAAAGTGAAAGTCTGCTCCTCCTTTCTGTGTTACTCAGAGAGCATTAAGACATATCTCAATTTTCTTATGGCTTATCTTTCTCAATTATCTTATGGTTTATCTTTCTGTTGAGTTTCTCAGTCAGCTGGAGAGCTGGATTGAAACTATATTATTTAATTTTATTTTTTTTTTGAGTTGAACCTAGAGTGCAACTCTAGATTGCAATTTTCCAATTAATAATTTCAGTACTACCCTGTAGCTCACTCCCCAAGCAGTTCTCACCTGCAGAGGTTTTGGGTGTGAAAGGAAATTAGCAGAGACCCGTTTCTGATTGTAATTAAATTATCCAGTCACAGGCACTCTTTGAGTCATGCCAAACACAACCTTCCCTTACAGCAGCTGTAATAGCCACTTCTTTAGCTGCCTCATAGTAGAGTAGCTCTGATGGTCTCCTTTATTTTAACATGGAAGTTTCACTTGTTTAAATAGGTGTTTACAACTTACCAGTTCTATGCGTTGGGTATTTTTCTGGCGGCTTATTCATGAAGAAATTCAAGATAAATATCTATCAGGCTGCAAACATAGCATTTTGGGTATCTTTACTGGAATACCTTCTCTACTTCGCTGCCTATTGGACTGTCTGTGATACCTCACCAGTTGCTGGTCTGACAGTTTCCTATCAAGGGTACGTTCTTTGAGACTCAAGAGGACTTCAGTCTTTAGACACCAGGATGATTTTTCATGCCAAGAATCAGCCAGGGGATCCATTTTAGCTTTCCTATTCTAAATTCTCAAGGCTTTTTGCTTGCATGAGACAGTGGGTCTGTCTTCTGTTATCCCTGTTTCGAGTAATAACAGTGTATTAAAAAAGATATCCATGACAAGTCTCATGCAATTGCATGTCCATATGAATTCTTTTACTAATACAATTAGTAAATTCATGTAACTGCAGGTGAAAATAAAAATTTGTGGTCAAATCAGGCATACATGAATGCAATTTCAGAATAAGAGAGGAAAAAACCCCCTTGTTAATCTTACACTGGTTTACTTGAATTCGATTACTATCAAGTTATCAGAGGATATTTGATCTGCAGTTTCTTGATTTGAAGCCTGCCATTGATCATTGGGAGTCATAGAATGGTTTGGGTTTGGTTTGGATCTTAAAGATCCTCTATTTCCAACCTCTCTGCCATGGGCAGACACCTTCCACTAGACCAGGTTGGGTTGTGTGTCTGTAAAATGGACATGGAGGTGTAGATGCAACAGTTATGGACAAGAACAAGCACTTTCTCATAGATGAGAAAAATGCTGTAGGGTGTGCATACCTAATTTATAATATTAATGTAATTTAATACAATTTAGTGTCCTATAGAGAGATAGAAAGGCATGACTGCAGGATAGGAGTGTGTAGGACTGAGTCCTGATTCAACACTTGAGCTAGAATAGAATCTTAAGCATTGCAAAGGGCAACTGTGGGTACCTCATTACTGACTTATTTATTCCTCTTCTAAATGTGTTTCAGAACAGAGCAAGTTTCATATGCAGAAAATACTCTGCTGGCTGGCTGCAACATGGATTGTGATTGCCCACTTAAAATATGGGACCCAGTTTGTGGGAGCAATGGCATCACTTATGTGTCACCTTGTCTTGCTGGGTGTAAATCCTCAAGAGGAACTGGAAGAAGTGTGGTAAAGCATACATTTAATTCTCCTATAACTATGAAATACAGTAGGTGACAAATACATCTACCAATATGGGGTGGGGAATATCTGTGCATGTACATTAATTGAATATTTAATGTGAAAGCTTTGGATGAATTCGTTGAGTAACATCAGAAATTTCAATCTGAATATGAAAATTGCTTTAAGTTTAAATTAAAAAATATAATTAAGAAGACTCCTTCTCTACTAAGAACTAAAGGAATCTTAAATGCTTAACATGGAGTGAGAAATTATTCTGAAGGTATTGCCAGCTGGAAACCTGAGTGCCCAAGAACATTTCAGCCAAAATGAAAGTCTACAGCATGGACTTAATAATCTCCTTTACCCTGTAGATTCAAACCAGGTAGTATAGAACTTTTATCCCCACATGCAGGGGATGTCTGGGTTGGTGCCTGGCAGACTGGAGAGAGGCCACAGTGCAGTGATGCTCATGAGTAACAAGCTCAAGTACAGGATTCATTGAGCTGGGTGCCAGCTGTGTGTGTTTGCCTCTCAGTGTGTGAGTTTGGACAATCTGTGTGATTAAAATACTCTTTTGACAGGTATTTGAAAACTGCACCTGCATTGCAGCCTCAGGGTTTCCATCTCAAAACATCTCTGCAACTCTGGGCCAGTGTGATGGACATGAAAACTGTGACAAGATGCTCCATTATTTTTTAATATTGTCATTAGTCTGCAGCTTCATTTTTTCCTTAGCAGCCATGCCTGGATACATGGTCCTGATAAGGTACATTAAAATTTCCTTGTCTTTCTACTGGACTTTTTATTCTGAGGTTTTAATTGTCCAGAGAATTAAAAGTTGCTTAGTTTGCATATAGAAGGAGGAAGAGCAGAAAAATCTTATGTCATTTACTTGCTGCTAAGGTTTAGCATCATGCCAGCTTTATAATCTGGTGTTGCTTCTGGCCATCAGCTTTTTCCTGAATTAATGTAGGAGCACTGGGTCAGGGCACTGGGGTGCTGAGTGGTGTGTGAAACCCATGTCAGCATCAATCCCATGAACATGATGCTGATTGAGGCACAACTACCCTGCACTTTGTGTTGGCCTCGGTGCCAGTGGGTGATCCCTTGATAGGAGCTTTTCCTTCTGTGATTTGGCAGTCCTAGATCAGGAACTCTTCAGCAAACATCATCTATTGAGCATAAAGAACTCTTTCAACCAATGCTCTTTTTAGAATGGTTTGGGCCTAATGTGATGAAGGACTTGATTTTTAATAAAAGGTTTAAACATCTCTTATTAAAGTCACCTCTACTCATAAGTGTACAATGCAATTATGATACAGGACTCTAAAGCCTGAAGAGAAGTCATTTGGAGTGGGGATCCATGGACTGGCTTCAAGAGTTTTTGGTAAGAAAATATCTAACACACTTCAGAAGAACAGTTAGGGCTGACCTAGAGAAGGGTCACATCAGGGCTATGGGCATGGTACAGGAGGCATTGCCTTTGATCAGGAAGAATTCAGGATTTTTACAGCTCTCAGCAAATTAGAACAGCTTGCAGTTTGCTGTTTTTAATACTGGGTAATAGGCTGGTATCTTGGTTTAACCCCAGTCAGGATCTAAGTATGCATCCACTTATTCTCCTCCCACATGGAACAGGGAGGAGAGCTGGAAAAAAAGTAGAACACACAAGACAAGAAATTGATAGTTTAGTAATGGAAATAAATTAAAACATAATAATAATAACAGGAAAAATAGAAAGATGAATTAAAAAAAGAAAAGTGATGGAGAATAAAATTGTTTGTGATCTGTTGCCCAAAACTCATCCCATCCCTGAGCACCAGATGGTCCCTCCCTGCCACTTCTCTCCAGTTTGTATACTAATCATGAAATTCCAGGTTATGGAATATCCCTTTGGCCAGTTTGGGTCAGCTGTCCTGGCCATGCTCCCCCCTGGTTTCCAGTGCAGCTCCCCACAAACAGAGCATGAGACATGAAAAACTTGATGCAAGCACTCCTTAGCAGCAACTAATTTGGTGTGTTATCAACATTATTCTCAAATCCAAAACACAGCACTGTACCAGCTGCTAGGAAGAAAATTAACTGTATTCCAGCAGAAAGCAGGACTCAGTACTATATCTGCTGCTCCTTGGAAAGCCATTGGCATTCCTTCACTCTTGCTTGTTGTTTATGTTTATTGGAGGCAGCATTGCCTCTCATTGATGAGAGAAAACGTTAAGTTTCAAGTAGAGTCCACACTGGAGCATGTGGATATTGTTTAACAGGCAGCAGGGAAGAAAATCTTGGTTGAGGGCAGGTGATAAGGAAGAAGTGAGAGCAGAAGAAATGTAGAGAATGTGGCTCATGCTGCAGGAGGACAGTGCAGATGGGGTAGGTGGCAGCAGCACAGGCTCTGTAGGGTATCTGATAACCAGAGGAAAATTCCCATTCACAGAAATGTTGCTAATATTCTTTTTAGCTGGAATTCCATCTCCCATTTATTTTGGAGCTTTGATAGATACCACTTGCTTGAAGTGGGGTTCTATGACTTGTGGTGGAGAAGGAGCGTGTAGGATGTATGATATTGTCACATACAGGTATATTTTCAACTTTATCTTAATTTCTCCTTCTTACTCTATCATTGCATGCACAGAGATGTACTTTTTGCACTTTAAGTCTTCCAAGTAGGCAAACTACTCCTGTGTTAGAGATATGACACAATTTTCTTTGGCACTGGCTTTATTTGTCAAGTGCAACCTTTGACACAGGCATTGGAAAAACCTTTGAGCAGAAATGCTCTGGTGCCATAATATTCACTAAAAACCTTTCCTGAGAACAAGCCTTAAAAACCACTGAATTATGATAAAAGTGCTGAAGAGCAGTTAGCTCATGTGGGAAAAATGGTTTAATGGGTGACTTCAATCTCTTTGAACAGGAAATGGTTGAAACAGTACTTGAACTTAAAAAGAGAAAAAATTTATAGAGAAGATGCAGTTACTCAAGTCGGAAATTGGCCCAGAATACTGCACCTCACGTTTTTTGTAGCCCTTGAAGGATTGTTGTGGGATTTTTAAAGAAAAATGTTGAACTTGTGGCCTCATACTAATTCCTTTTAATACTGTGTTGAGGTTGATTTGGAAGAATATTCGTATGAATACCTAGAAATTTTAACCAGGCTGTCTAAGCTCTTTCAGGACTCTTTCTTTTCCCTGTGGATGAAGCCATAAGAGTAGCAGGTGCCTGACTCCACTGGCTAAATAGTTTGCCTGAAAGTGGGAGATGTAAAAAGGCCATTTTGCTGACTGACATACTCTCTGTTCTCACATTCTCATCTTCTGTGAGATCCAAAAGCTTTAGAGTTGCTTTGTAATCTTCACAAAACAATGTTTGCTGAAGAGTTTTGCCCTTTTTTTAATGGATATATTTAATGAAACTCATAATTTATTTCAGGTGGCTCTACCTTGGCCTGCCAGCAGTGTTACGAGGAGCATCCTACATCCCAAGTACACTGGTTCTCCTCATTTTAAAGAAGAAACTGAAATCTGAAAAGCCAGTTTTATTAAATGCACCAATAGAAATGCAGGACAAAGAACAGGAAGCAGTGAAATAGCATTTCACAGAAGGACATGTTGGGAAAAAAAAACCATTGCAGTGTAAATATTGGATATATCCTTGTGAAAAATTTTGTACTTTAACTAATGAACGGTTGGACAGAGATGAATAGAATTACACATAGTTGTATCCTAATTACATTATAAAAGTATCAGTTTGTAAACACAAGGCATGGGAAAAATGTGTTTGGTGCAAAAGAGCAAGGACTAGAAATAAGAAAACTTATGAAATGCTGGGTTTGAGATGCCTGAATAAAGGGCTATGAAGCAGAAACGTGTTCAGACCTGTTTCACTGAAAATACAGAGAATTTTGCATTTGACTCCAAGCAATGCCAGATTTCATCTTGGAATTCTCACATGGTTTCTGTCAGAGTCTCTCTCATTGACTATAGACAGCATTTGTGGCTTCTGCAGGCCCCAGTTTTCCATAAATTTATTTAATGATTTTATTAGTCCTTTCAGGCAGGGATTGTTTGTTATTCTGCATAGCAGAGATGGTCAATATATTGTTAACCTGGTTTATGACATGGGTGTTGTGGTAGTAATAATAATAATAAATTTTTAAAATTACATTTTTAAAAAGTGCTGTGTCATGGTGTTTTGAGATTTGCATAGAGCTTTGAAAAGGGAAGGCCATCAGGATTCATTACTTCAGTTACCTGCTGCCCTGGGATCAGCTCCAGAATTTAAAGTTTTTTCAAAGATGAATGATCCTTAAAACTGATACTTTTGAAAAGATCTGTCATAGCCTTTTGTCTCTCCCTTTGCATTGGGTTTTAGAGCTGAACAGGTAGAACACGAGGAAGGGGAATGGAAGAAAGACAAACATGATGCAGCCAGGAATAGAGGATGCAGCCCCCTCTTAAAATGTCCCAGGAGCTTTGTGGACATTTGAAGCTGATTTTGAGCATTGTTCTTGCTACATGGGGCACTCACTGAAAGCCATCATTCTTCCTTGTGGTGATATTCCTCCAAAGCTGGAGTTAAAAATCCTCTGCAGACATTTAGTCACAGCTTGGTGCCAAGGTAACCTGGGAAACATGAAAAGTTACAGAGCACCCGAATTTCACAGCTGTAGGAAACAAAAGGGCTTTGTTAAGTAGGCAAATCTGTGCCACTTAAAGGGAGCTCTGCCAAAGGGTCAGACCTAGTTAACTCACTGTGTTTTGAAGTGGAAGGAAGCAGATAAGAACATTTCCAAGTTTTAAAATTAGCATTTCAGCAGGAACATTTCCAAGTCTTAAATGAAGCATTTCAGTAGATACATTAATGTTGTGTTTAATGGTCCTGGCTCCTCTGCTTGAGAAGGTAGCAGTGAAAAGCCACGTTCCCCAGGGGCTCTGCTGCCCATTGTGGATCCAGGTAGGCAGTGCTGGGTGGGTGATGCCTCCTTGGAGAAGCTTCTGGGCATGAACCTGTGGTGGGAACTTTGCTTCTGCAGAGCCAAACCAGGAAACAGAGAGTGTGGGTTCCACCAAGGTGATCCTCATAAATCCTGTGTGATATGCCATGCCTGGTACAACTGGCATTGCTAGGACTGGTTGGGAGGTTAGAAAGTGACTCTTAAAGCTGGTCCTTCAAATGTAAAGCCAAGCTTTAGACTGGATTCCTTCAAGTTTTGACATGATGCCCTTGATTCAGCAAACCATTTAAACACGTGCTTAAAAATGAGTTTATTGATGTTCATTGCTTAAACAGGTGACATTGGACATTTCAAGACTGAACCCCAAACTGTTGTGACCCCCATTTGAACAGAAATGAGTTACACAAGTTACTCAGAGGGCTTGAATGCTTGGTCTGGTTCTGGTCTGACGTTTCAAGCACCAAGACTTCTGTCAGCACTGTGGGCAGCACAAGCCACAAACAGGAATAATGGCAGGAGAAGTAACAGTGCTCCAAAATCTGTGACTATCTGAGTTGATAAAGTCCAAGGTTAAATTATAGAAATGGGTGGTAGGTTTATTTTTTGGGAGCCCAGCAGATGGCTTTCACAGGACAACCAACCACGTTGTGTCTTTGTCACTGTAGTTTCAACCCAGTGAAGAGTTCCCAAGAGCTGAATTTTGATCCTTAAGCCTGGCAAGTGGAAGGGTGGGTGTTGGTGCCTGGATATGCATGCCACCAAACACTGAGAAAGAAACACTTCAAGTTTTTCAGGAAATGTGACAATCTTGGAGGTATTTTAAAGGCAATGAAACATGAGCTGTGCACACAAGTGTTTATTTAGCACTTTTGCATGTATTTATCTAGCATTTTGTACTCAAGGTCTTTCGTAATGATCCCTGATGTTCCACTGGGGTTTTTTTTTGACTGTGATCAGTTGTTGAGCCATCATTTTCAAAGAAATAACAGTTCTTCAGTCTCACTGAAAAATGTCAATGCTTTGTAAAATGCACATCTCTGCATGAGCAGGCTATGTGGATTTTAATTTGATTTCATTATTTTCTCTGTATTTTAATTTCATCAGCTACTTAATTGTCAAGTCTCTCAAAATTTTACAGTCTTATCTGCATCCTAAAAAATCCTGTGTCTGGTATAAACTTCATTGTTGCTATGCTGATTCCAACTTTTAAGAATTGAAACCTATTATTGATGCATATGATAAACATTTCTGATCATACATATTGTCCAAGTGTGATCATGATGTTTGGGTTTTTTTGCTGACAAAAAATTATTAATTTGGGAGGAAAATATGTTACCTGACAAGCTGATTTTAATTAGTGGACAGAAGGGAGGTGTGATGACCAAAGCTGCATCCTTACGCCATAATTTGGTTGAGGTCATGTCTGATTGTAATTTGTGTTTGTGATACAAACATGTTATGTTAACATGTGTAGCCTCTGAGCACATGAGCATTACAATTTTGGGTAAGTATTACTGGCACCTTAAGTTTACTTTCTTTTTCTGTAATTTCATCTGTGGTGAACAGGGGGCTGTTTTTGTAACTTTTCTCTCTCAAGGGGAGTTTTAGCAGCTACAGATCTTCTCAGCCAAGCAAACCATGGTACCAGAAGCTAATTCAACCTGTGGCTGTGCAGAGGAACATCCTGAGAATACCTGGGATGGATTTGGCATGCAAAGAAGCCAAATCACTTTTTAGTTTATGTAAGTCTGGTCATGTGATACAAACTGGATATATCCAGCAACAAGTTCTTGGCTACTGCTGCTTTTTTTTGTTTTCCACACAGAATTGTTGTTGGTCTTTTCCTTTCTTAACAAGGCATGAAGTGTTCCCAGCTACGATGGTTGGGATTTTGAACTTTCTTTGTTTAGGACTTTCTCTGAGAATGTAGAAAATTACTTGGTAATTGCCCCTCTCTTGCTTTGTCCAGGGAATCAAGGGCACACAATTCTTAAATCACAGACTAAAATCACAGGATAAAACACAAGGGATCCCTTTGGAAGGTGAAATAGATACTGCAATGCCTGATCTCCCTTCTAGAAGAGAGCATTGGGTAGCTCCAGGCCAGCAGTGGGATTTGTGCCTATAAATTTCCAGGAGATTGCTCAGGGCTGCTGCTCACATGTGTGACCATGGGTGGCAGCTTGCTGGATCCTGGAAGTCTGGGCAGAGCAACAGGAAGGACCTTTCCTGGAGGGCAGAAAGCCCCATTGCAGGTGGGAAATGGTGGTTTAAAAAGAAAAAGTTCATTCCAGAGGTTTTGCTTTTTAAAAGGCCTTGACCCGTTGTGTTGGTCGAAAGGGCACCTGGCTTTGTGAGGGAATCATTTAAATGGTTCCAAAAGTGGCTTTGAAAAAACAAACTTCTCATTTGAGGTTAATGAGACACAGAATGGGCCAGTTCATGCTGTACCTTTGCTGTTACTATTGTTTCAAGGCAGCTCTCTGGATGGACAGAGGGCAGGCAGCTGCCTGCTGGCTGGTACACCGTGGTTTTTCCTTCTTCTCTAGAAAACTTTGTGATAAAAAAAAGACAGAATCATATACAAAACAAGCTAAGTTTCTGCAGAAATTTTCAGAATTTAGAAAAATTACCAAGAGGGCACAAGATTTGTGGGTTTTAGAATTTTTTCCCTTTTATTTTTTTCTTTTTTTTGCTTTGTTTGACTTTTTTGTTTGTTTTGTTTTGCTTTTGGTAGTGGTGATGTAGTTCTACCTCCCATTGTAATTCTGAATATTCTTCCTGGTGAGTCTGTATAGTAGGATAGTAACATTTGCCAGGTTGCTGCTGCTACAACCAGGATCTTGCAGGAATATTCCTTTCAGATATGTATGTGGGTACATATATCTGCATCTATATCTATATTTATATATGTCTACATGCAGACACTAGCAGACAACTTGTTTCAGACATAGACACGTTTTTTATGCTTGTCTTCAATTTTCCAGCAATACAATTTAACAAATGGAGTCCACTAAGAACTTCCCTTTTCATTTGGATTTATTTCTGTAGAAGCCTGGCATCTGAAACCCCATCCTGGGTGCTAGAGAAGTTATTTCTGAGTTCAAATACAGGAAAGAGAAAACTATTGATTGTTTCCACGTTCCTCTGTTAATTTATTGTTATGTTTTCAGGTCAGAAAGACCTGAGCAGCAGAGGCTGGACTCACAGAGACCTTAAGAGCCAGTATAGGATTTTCTTGTGTTAATTAGACAAGTCTGTGTAGAGAACAGCTGGTATTTCTCCAAATCTGATTTCTGTATGAACACCATGAATTAGATTTTATACACACACAGAGTCAGACAGTGGTATTGTTAAAAAAAAAGATAATTATGGCTTTGGTAAACACCTGGAGATACGAAGAGTGGTGGGTGTGGGAGAGCTGTTTTCCTTCTGCACTGCAGGCTGATAAATCCCAAAGAAATCCACATCTCACAGAAACCCTTCTGGTTCTGAGGATGAGCTATTGCAATCATTCAGTGTAGGTGGAGTAATTGGTACCTCCTCCCTCCACACCCCCTTCCCTTCCTGATATGTAAATTTTTCACAGTGTGTGTAAAATCAAGTGGAAAGGAGCCTATGCAGGGCTGCAGTTCAGTCTTCCAGGTGCAGAGATCACTGATAGGGAATGACTGTGAAATTCCAAGTCCTGAGTGCCCTCAATGGCAGCTGAGCTGAGCTGTCAATGCTCATTTGCATGTTTTTTGTCATAAACTCACAATAATAATTTTAAATAGACAGGAAGAGAGAGTACCAAGATTGAGGTTAGTCTGAATATGCCTTTAGTGCAAAAAAAAGTAAACAGGTAGGAGGAGAGGCACCAAGAGGATCCATTTAGCTTTTGTTTGCTTGGAAACTGATGCACAGTGAGGGAAAACTGCTTCCCCAGAGCTGTGGGCTGGCAGGTAATTAATTCTCTGGGGTAAAAGGTGTTGCCTGTGGTCACTGGGAAGGGAGGGCAATAGCAGAGGCTGCTGTGGCTGCCACCCCTGGGAGCTCTGGGAGTGTCAAAGGGCATTTAAACTCCTGTCCCTTTACAAAGTGCTCGTGGGAGAATGCAGACAGGATGGTCACAAACAGATGGGAACAATTTAGTGTCCCAATTGTAGTCCTGACCAAGTTGGTTTAACACTCTTGACTTTATAAATTGAGTGCTGTAAATAAATTACAGTCCTTACCATCAGTAAAAGATTATTTCTTGGCACATATTTATTGATGTTTGCCAAGTCAAATTTTAAAATATAGGTGGCATGACTTCTATTACTTCTCTGGAGATTGTTTTACACTCTGTTAATTTTGTTCTCTTGGAACCTTTCCCAGTGTGTCACAGGCACCCTGTTGTATTCATTTTTAAAAAATTTTAATACAGAGTTTCTCACTTAATTTAACATTAACTTTTTTCCTCTTTGATGTTTTTACATTCTTCAGGTATTTACCAGTGTCAGTGTCCCTAAAGTAAGGCTGTACCTTCCCTATGTGTACAGGGTACATTATGATTGGGCTCAAGAATGCATGAAATTTCTGTCATGCTCAACATCCTATTGCTCTGAAAATTGCTTCTTGGTGCAATTCTTTTGCTTCCTTCCAAAATATCTTACTGTGTATATTGCTTTAACATTTTGATGCTGTGTGAATTTTCTCACCTTTCAGATTTTTCCATAATTTGGGACATTAACAAATCAAAGAGCAAAGAATTATTTTTTTTGCAAATTGGGTTGTCATTGCTCCTGTGTAGCTGAGTGTCAGGAACTCGTTTCAGGGACTCCTGGTTTTGCTTTACAAAGAAACATGGGTGAAAAAGAACCATGAGTGGAACACCAAACCAGTGATTACAGCTCTAGCTGTAATCTGTGACTTTTCTTCCAGATCACAGAGGGTGATCTCTGTACATTCCTCAGCAGAAGAATTTCCCATGGGAGGTTTGCCTGAGTTTGTGCTGCACAACAATGTTAATGATAGTTCACAATATGTCTGCTTCATGTTCTCCTGTAAAAACCCAGCTTGCCTCAAACCAATTACTGAAACTAATGCTTAAAAAATTCTTAATGCATAGTTTTATCAAAAATCAAAACTCTATGTAAAATGTGGGTTTTTTTCAAAAAGTGACTGTAAGAAAAACAGCCATCTTTAGAACTGCAAAGGGAAATACTGATCTGAGGATAATTTAGGAAATGTTTTCCTTGAAGCTTCCCACATCCATCTCCTTTTAAGTGAAAGCACAAAGTTTTAAGTTTTCTTTAATGACTTTTGAAACACCATTTAGTAGAAAAACAGCTCTAGGTTGGATAAGTAATAATAGTCTTGTATGTAAAAGTACTTTAAGATTTCTTCATATTTAAAAAAAGAGAAGGTAAGTTTATAATATCCAAATATACAAATAAATTGGTATTGAGATGCTCCCTCTACATTTCCCACCAAGGACATCATGAAAACTTTGTGAGAATTATTTAATAAGTTGTTATAATTGTATTTTTGACTACAAGAGCTGGCTAAGACTTAAACATGCATCACTTTGATAAGCCATAGCTGTGTAGGTCCATCATAATGCTCACAAGAGTTCTTCCTCTGACAAATTTACTGGAATCCAGGGGATTTGCACTCTTCTCACAGCAGGGAATTTCTTGTTTACTTGCTTCCTTACTTTCTTTTGATACAAACCTTCTGTGGCAAAGAAAAGGGGCTGTGATTTTTACAAACTAAATTTCTCCATCAGCTTATTAGGTTCATGTTTAATTCAGCTTGCACATAAGACACTTGTAAAGGGTGATTTCCAATGGTATAAATTGAAGTGGGCATCCCTTTTCCAAAGGTTGTCAGTGGCAGTTCAAATCTTGGGATGTTTTTATTTGTAAGACTACAGTGCATCTAAACAATAATTCCTTTATTCAGGTTAAAGCATTGTTCCAGCATGTGCCAGAGATTCAAACAGGAAGTCTTGCATTAATTCTGAAAAAAACTTGGTTTTTTTCAGATATCCTTTTCTTTTTCAGAAGCCTAATTAATTCAAGCACAAATTATATCTAAATGGAAAGGCACAACTTACTAAGAAGTGTTACGAGGTGGAATAATTTTTAATGTCTATTTCTCCAAGGTTAATAACATTGTTTCCCATATAAGCACATATGTAATACCTGTCTTACAGTTTGAAGAGATCATAACACTCCTCATCTCCTACTCTTACAGTTTGAGGTTTTTAGGCAAGAGTACTCAGCAGGTCCCATCTGTGGGGAGGAAATTCCCTTACTGCAGAGCTAGATGGCATCAATTTTGCATGATGCCTGTGAAGAGTTGCCAAACTAAGTTTTACAGGAGAAGAGCACTTTGAAATTATTTTTGCCACTTGTGTCTTTGTCTTCTGTGAATTTTCTTTGGGATATAAGGAGGCTGGAGTTAGTAAAATAAGATCAAACGATTGCTTGTCCTGGCAACCCCAGATCCTCTGTGCACTTTTCCAGAGGTGAAAAATTGGTGTCAACAAAAAGACTGAACAACTTCTGTAGAAATCATACATCTAAGAATATTAAAGCAGAGGATTAACTGTTTTTCTGCCCTCTTTTTGCACAAGTTGTCCTTCAATGTTTCAGCAGGAGTAGGGTACAATCTATCAGCATTCACGTTCCTCCTCCCTCCCTGACTGAGGGAACTCATGATGTGACTCGCAGACTGAGCTCCCTGAGCCTTGCCCTTGCAGCCCCATCAGCCCACACCATCTCCTGGCTGCCAGCTTGGCATTTGGGATTGTGCTGCTCCAGGCTGGGCTCTGTTTGGCAGGAAAGCTCAATCAGTGCAACCAAGCACAGCTAAAGCAGTGACAGGAGGCTCTGCCTCGTGCAGAGCTTTCTCCGCGGTGAACAACAGGCTGCTCCTGAGTGGAAGCTGCCATCAGCTTCACCTCAGTGTGGCAGGAGGCCAGGGCTGAAAATTCTGCCATCCTTAAGTGCCTGCCACACAAAATAACCTCTTGGAGGAAGGAGGTGGCTGAGCACTCCTCCCCTGCGTGCCCTCACGCGTCCCTGGCCGCGGAGCATCTCGCGGCCTTTCGGCGCGGTTCATCACACACGGGAGCTGCTGTGCAGCCAGCCAGGCACGTCCCACCAGGGACACCACGTCCTCTGAGGGCACATGGAAGGTGCTGCTGTGCAGCCAGGCTGGGAGAAGGCAGCTCCTCCCGCTGGAGCTGCTCCTGGGGCTGTTTCAGGGGGCTCCTGCACCCACCGCAGCCAGCCCTGGTCACGCTGGAAGCAGCAGCACCTCAGCAGCAGCAACAAACACTTCCTCACTGATGACCTGCTGTCCTGATTTTGAGTTTCTATGCTGCCATGGGCCTTGCAGAACAGGTTCCCAGTACAGCCAGTTGTCAGGCTGGTGGCTGACACGACACAGTGTGGCTTGTGGAGAGGCTCTGGTGTGTGCTGGTGCTGCGCTGCCAGATGTGCCAGGGTCTGGCAGATGTGCCCTGCCTCACCAGGGCTGCCCTTCCATGGCAAGGGCCCTTCTGCTCCCCTGCCAGCAGCTGCCACACCACAGCTGACTGGGACAAGGCATGATGGCAAAAGCAGCCACAGGAGCTCAGTTTGAAACAGCTACAGAAGATTGTTTTTATGGAGTCTTTTATGGTGGGATTCATCTCTCCTGACTTTCTGTTGTCAAAAGCTGCTCTTGGCTGCCTAGACTTTCACAGCCATATCTGGAGCTCACTCCATCTCCTACCTGAAGTAAGTACCTCAGAATAGAGATAATAAGGTGGAAAACCAGACTTCAGTTTTTCCACCTGGTTGCAGACTGACAGCAAGAATAAACAGGGAACCCATTGCTAATGTTCATACAATTTTTGTCTGCTAAATTTGCAATATTGTAATACTTAAAAGTAGTCCAAATACAGGTTGCAGTACATGTAAATTTGACAATGTCAGATGATGCAAAATCTGCTTCATTCTAATGATATTCTGGTAAATGAATCTAAGCTTTTTAAAGATTAAAAAAAATTAAAATAATTAAGGCATGAAGAAGCAGGCAAAGATAACTGTTATTCACCTAAGTAAAAGTATGCAAATGAGAATCAATTTATCTGAAGAATAGGTTTGATGGATTTCCCATAATCTGAACTCTTTTAAGAGAAAGTGAGTTTCAACATCTACATTGTTCCCTTGCATTAAAACTAAATTAATAAACAAGAAGACATTTAAAGAGTAATGCAGGAACACTGCATTAAAATTATCATAGAAAATAACATTTTTTCTGTTGCAAATATTCTTATTAAATGGTAGAAATAAGCTGTGTTTTGATTTGCTCACTGAGTATCTAATATAGAGAGCATATAGTTCTGATGGAAAAACAGTAAAGTTGAAACTTTAAGACCCATGATAAATCATTAAATATACAATGATCATAGTAAAAATGTATGAAATTTTATCCAGTGCAAATTTGGCAGATAAAATGATTGTCTGTAGTTAATATGTAAGCTTCAAGGGACAATGAGAGCTTACATATTTATGTACTTAGCAAGTTTAGAATTTCTTTTTGCTTCCATATTTTTATTTTAGTTTTGACTAAATGTTATAATTCCATATATTTAACTGAGTTAATTTAGTCTTTAGCAAATCCTTTGCTGTATTTTTATGCAGAAGAAGAGAATCAAGGCTTTTCATGCAAACCTGTGCATTGTGGTTGTGACACAGAGGGCTCATGCCCAAAACTGGCAGATGTCCAGAAGCTGCTCCTGCCCTTTCAGGAGCTCAGCCATCCCTGGGTATCTCTGCTGACCCTCCTCCAAAGCACCAAAAAGTCAAATCTAGGACGCTGTAAATGCTTGGAAAAGCAGAGCCCACTCCAAGTTTGTTGGGCGGATGGTAGGGAGTGCCCTCTGAGAGGTGCTTAATGCAGCTCCAATGTTTAGACACCAGAAAAAAAGAGAAGAAAAAAAGAGAGAGTGAAGAAAACAGGCTGTTCCAGCCCGGGTAGGCTGGCACCACCGGCAGGTAGGCTGCCAGAGCAGTGACAGCACGAGAAACCTGCCTCCTTCTTCTGCGCTGCTCTTGTATCGGCGCCGGTGGGAAAGTTTTGCAATCGCCCTAAGAAGGAAATCCAAGGTTTAAAAAACATGTGGTGAGGTGCTCCACTTCTCGGAGCAGGCAGGCTCTGGCTCTGACGCTGTGCTGGCTCCAAGCCTGGAAGCCCTCGGGCACGGCAAAGCAACAGCCTGACATTGCTCTGACACAAAGTAAGTGCTCTCTCGCTGCCTCTCGCTGTCCCTCCACACCCTCCCTCCCTGCTTCTTTCCATTTGTTTGGTAGTTGCTTTGTTTGCTTAGTTGTGAGGTGCCAGTGCAGCCTTTCTGCACATCTCGCTGGCACTGAGCTGAAAAACTTGTGAAAAGGTACAGCTCTGCAAATTCAATATTTTTTTTAAAGGATAAGCACTCTCGGGAGCAAGGTATTTTATAATTCTGTAGGAAAACTACCCATTACCCCTAATTAATAAATTAAATATTTTATTTCTTTTTCTTGCTTCATTTAATTTTAATTATCACTGGTGTCAGGGATTCACTGGTTTGCAAAGTTCAGATTCTCATGGAGTGGTTATGGAAGATGTGATTGCTCTATTAGGTGTAAGAGAAGTGTTTCTAGAGTTTAACATTTTCTATGAGTTTCAGGTAGATTATTAGTCTGGCACCATAAATAATAAAACTTTATATTTAAAATTTAATATATTGAAAAGAAAACCATGTCACTGATTTAGATGCTGTTTATTCAACAGAGTCAAATGTTTCACAAAGTTAATCATCAGCAAAATACAAATCAATAAAGCATGTATTTGCTTTAGAGAACTGTGTCTTTCAGCTCCTATCCTGGAAAGATTGGGGTAAGTCTGACTTCAGCATATTTGAATTATCTATAGCTTACTTTTAAAATATTTGCTTGATTTAGGAGCTGCTGAAGATGGTCTAAGGAAGATTAGGTCCCTTTAGAAATTTCATATGTGGCTTAGTCAGAAATATATGTGTGTTTGCTTTTCACAGTCCCCTCCTCTTGGAGTGGGATTTGGAATTGAAGTCTACAAAATTCAAGTTAGGCTTCTTAGGAGGCCTGGTATCTCTTTATTAGTGACTTTAGTGCCTATTTTCAGTTGTTAGGAGTAACTTTTAGGTTGTGTTTCTAGGCATGTTGTCCTTCCTGGCACAGAGGGACATTTCTCAGGCAATCCAGGCAATCCTGGGTGTCTTTCTTGGGAGAACAGAACCCTTCAGAGGAACCAAGTGATGTTTGTGGGTTTGCCTGGCCCCCTGCCACATCCCCAAACCCTGCTGCCAAAAATCCCCCCCAACACTTAGGTGAGCTCCTCTCTTGGGTCAATTGGCCTCAAGGGTCTGCAGGAGGGAAACCTTGGAAGTTCCATGGGACTGAAACAGCGTGGCAAGTTTAGGATTCCAGTGTCTTGGGGGGAAATGTGAAAGGCCAATTTCTTGACATACTGCTTTAATGTCTGTGCAAATGTATTTTGGAGCTAACTAGTTGATTTTGGTACTATTGCACCAGTTTTCCAACAGACAAACTTGGCAATAGCTTTTTTTTTCACTTATTATCCTTCCAGATGTCTTGGTATTAGCTGCTTTCCCCTGATCAGTTTAGTCTACACCAGCCAACGTAGCTGAGGTGACTCCTTAAATCAGAGCCAACTTTTAAATTTAAAATTTTATCAATCTTATTAAAATATTTACATTTATCATCTGCCCTGCAGGGAACTTGAGAAGATTTGCAGACTTAGAGATAGTCATTATTTGTTTCTTTTAATTAGTGGTCTCTTTTTCCCTTAATATATCTTTATCTACCATATTGCTTACCCTATTATCTCCTCTGTCATCATCTGTGGCCTGATTCTACCAACATTTATCCAATAAAAAATGTTACCCATTCAAATACTGACAGAATAGCAGTGTTCACTAAGAAAATCCTCAGAAATATAATAGCCTACTGCATCACACTGAAGATCCATTTAGTCTGGAACAGTGAGAAAATATGGATATCTCAGAAAGAAGTGGTTCAAATGTGGTGAAGATGTTTTTCTGACAAACTGTCCAAACCTCCAGCTGCCTGGAGACTTCCCTTTTCCACAAAGATTTCTAAAAATCTTCAGCAAGTTACCATTATCTCTTCCATCTATCCAAGGAAGTCCTGGAGTCTTTTAGAAAGCAGATGTCACAAATCAGGTGCACTGGTCCTTAACTAGTTACAGCAGTTACTTTGAGCACTCTTTAATGTACTTCCTGAGAAAAGATGACAATGTGCAGATATCTCAGGGAGTATCTTGCCCCTGAGTATGCCTAAAAACCATTGGAACATGCAATTCTTATGCAAATAATAGTTAAACATAGCAATATTTTTCAAACAGGAAGGCCTACATCTCATACCTGGAGGAGGAAAACCATGGACAGACCAATCACTGCTGGCCAGCTTAAAGAAAAATCGGTGTTCCAGGACAGTGATGGCAGTGCAGCTCCTGCCAGGACCGTGTGCCATAATTGTTCAAAGCTAAAGGTATGGAAGAGCCCTCACCACAGATTTTCTCTGGAACACTGAACATCTGAAATCCTATCAAAATTCAGTTAGTTATGTTTGATACTATATATGTTGGAAACAATGATTTGGGCTGCATCATCCATAGGGGGATGGAAGGGATTTGGGCATCAGGGGAGGGAGGGGATTCTGCCCCTCTGCCCTGCTCTGCTGAGACTCCAGCACCTGCAATGCTGCCTCCAGCTCTGGGCTCCCGGGACAGGAAGGACATGGAGCTGCTGGAGCCAGTCCAAAAGAGGGACACCAAGGTGATCAGAGGGATGGAGCAGCTCTGCTGTGAGAAAAGGCTGAGAGAATTAGAACTGTTCAGCCTGGAGAGGAGAAGGCTCAGGGGTGACCTCATTGTGGCCTTCCAGTTACTGAAGGAACCAACAAGAAAGATGGAGAGAGACTCTTGACAAGGGCCTGGAGTGACAGGACAAGGGGAATGGCTTCACACTGACAGAGAGGAGGTTTAGATTGGAAATTAGGAAGAAATTGTTCCCTGTGAGGGGGGTGAGGCCCTGGCACAGGGTGCCCAGAGAAGCTGTGGATGCCTCATTCGCGGAAGTGTCCTAGGCCAGGCTGGATGGGGCTCTGAGCAACCTGGGATAGTGGGAGGTGTCCCTGCCCATGGCAGGAGTGTTGGAACCAGATGATCTTTAATGTCCCTTCCGACCCAACCCAACCCATTCTGATTCTATGGTTGTGATTCCAAGCACACAGAAGTCAATAAATGTGCTCAGAAGTTAAAAAATGAGGTCATATTTTACCAACAATGCATTTAGAAGTGTGCTACAGTCATAGTGATATACCTTTTTATTCATGTTTTTTAGAACAGGAGAAGGAGAGCTAATAAGATATTCTGTGATATAATTCCACCAGAAATGAAAAATATTATGCTTCATGTTTTTCCTAAGAATGGAAAGAGCTAAACCAGTTTGTATTACAAAGTTAGAAGGTGCATACCATCAATGCCAGTTTTCCTTTTCTTTGCAGTAGCAGAGTTTTTGGAGGCCACCCTGAAAAAGAAAGTAAATCTGTTTTGATGATAACAATAGGAAGATTCACCTCACAGAGAATTAGAAAGCAAAGCATCTGATTTTTGTCCTTCTTGAGTGGGTTGTTCAGGCATCCAGCCATAAAGCAAAAATGGTTACTTTGCAAACTCAATTATTTTCTCTCTTCAGATATTTCTTGGAGCTCTAGCTTTTTCCTTTTTTGCCAAAGGATTTTCTGGAAGCTACATGAAGAGCATGTCCAGTCAAATTGAAAGGAGATTTGAAATCTCATCATCCATTGTGGGCATTATCGATGGCAGCTTTGAGATAGGTAAACGTCCTTTCTTTGAAAGTGGATAAGATGCTTCTTAGTACATTTTTGCCCTAAAAATAAATATATTTTTTGTGCTCCTTCTCCCTCCTGTTGATAGGTAACTTAATGGTGATGGTGTTGGTGAGCTACCTTGGACCAAGAGTTCATCGGCCAAAAGTAATTGCTGTTGGGTGTCTCATCATGTCTGTAGGAGCTTTTTTGTCAGTGATGCCTCAGTTCCTAATGGGACGGTAAATATGGAGAGTTCTCACACTTTGCACTAATTGAACTTGATCACATGCAGTGTTTTGTAAGCACACATCTGAGTTTGAAGTTTGACAGTGGTAATTTCTTCCAGCTATTCCAACAGGAAAATGGGTGGATTTTTTAATATTGACTTTCTGATTCCCTCTTTGAAAGCTTACCTCTTGCTACAGGTAAGCAAGAGAGAAACCTCAGGTTTCTACAGAACTTGTACATAATTAAGGATAAAGTGGGTTGAATTTTTCACCTGGGATGGATACATATACATAGATATGTATATTTTTTGAACTATGTCCCTTTTTTTTTAATATAAGTGAATTGTAATTAGATCTTGATGGAAAAGGTTTCTTTCTCTATGGTGGCTACTCATGATAAGCTCTTTAAAATGCTGAAGGCTTTTTATCTAAACTTGGGGAGAGTTAAATATCTAAATACTCCATTCACATTTAAGCTATAACACATAATTGTCAGAAGCAGGTCATACTTTTCCAATCCTTTGGCATCCTTGCATCTGCCACAAAGGTAAGAAAGAGGTGCCATTGTGGAAAAACATCAGCCCTGTTGTGTGTAGACAGATGCAGATGAGCTCTGCCTCTGTCCTGCAGTCTAAAGACTGATCTCTGGAAGCAGCTTTGCTGCTCCTTAGCTCAGGAAAATATTGGGGTTAGAATCATCAGAGCATTTGAAAATCGTATGAAGATACCTAATATTTTTTAAGCAAAGCACTGGAAATGGCCCTCCCCTCCACTTTGTGTGTGTGAAAGGGGAATGAACATGTGTGAACACAAGGCTCAGACACACCTCCTGCAAAGCAAAGTCCTTCATGTGTCAGCTGTATTTCACACAGTTGTTTTCCAGTTACAATTATGAAAGGATAACTGTTAGTGTGGACAACTCCTCCACGAGTGTGTCAGCGTGCTCCCCAGCATCATCTGAGGGCCCTCCAGTCACAGATGCTACAGAAACACCCAGCACAGTGATAAATATTGGTAAGAGAAAGCTCTGATGCTGGATTCCCTTCTTCTGCTTCCCATCATACACCCTTTTTAACTGGAAAGCAGCAACCCCCTGCTACAAACCATGATATATACAAACCCAGCCTATAAGGGTTGTTGAAACCCATATTTTATTTTATTTTACTGTGGCTGTAAAGCATTGTCAGAATTATGAGCACAGAAATATAAGTGTTTATGTCCTGCAGGATGTGAGAAAACAACAAATTCCTATCTGTGGCTCTTTGTGTTGGTTGGGAACCTTCTACGTGGAATTGGGGAAGCACCAATTATGCCACTGGGAGTTTCATATATTGATGACTTTTCTAAAGAAGAAAACTCAGCATTTTACATAGGTAATGTACAAATGAGTGATTTTTTTGCTAGATATTCTGTTCTTTAACATTTCTATAATTAAACTAATACACCTCCCCCAAAAAATCTATCTGGATAATTTTGAGTTATACAGAGCCAAAAAAACAGTGCTCAAGACATCTCAGATTTATTTTCTAGGGATAATTCCAAGATGGTTTGGGTTTTTTTTTGTTTTCCCAGAGTAGCTTCTGTGACGAAGAGAAGCATAATCAAATACTTGTTTCCCCAAAGTGCAACATCATATCTGGCATATCATCCTCAGTACCACACCTTCAGAGGACCAAATTGTTCCTAATCCCTATTTCACAGCTAAGGGAACCATCTTTAATGTGAGGATCTGTAATGTAATCACAATTAATTACAGTAATTCAAATGTGTTTAGGGAACTCTTACCTGACTTCATGAGTTTTACATGCAGCACACTTCCAGTTGAAAGCTTTTCAAAGTCACTATTTACTGGAGGAAGAACAACACCTTGCCAGAGTGTTGTAACAAATCCTTTCTAATTGGGGTTTTGTTCTTGTTTTGACTGCACAGAACCTATTGCCCAAGACAGAGAGACTTACACCCAAGCTAATTAATTTGTTGGCAAACTGATTTAGTAGCATGGGGTGTTTGTGTGGCTGAGGGAGTTCAAGAACTGAACTAAATTTGAAGTAAATTTGGTGAAACTGAGCTGGTCAGAAAGATAATAAGACACATTCTCAGTATGTAATGCTACAGGGTAAGGCCATAGCAAGTGTCTTCATTTGGGAATGAGGAAATCTAGTTGAAGAAAATGGAAGTATCGTGGAGGTAGCTGTCAAAAACAAGTGTTCCACACAGCAGTTATCCAAAATATTTGTAATCTCCCCTGAGCTTCTGGTTAAAGGTATTTTAAAAAGTTTAGCTGAATTTTTTTCTTGTCAGAATCTAATCTGGGAGAGATTGAGTCAAGTTGGGGACTAATGGACAAGTGAGACTAAAAATATAAAGTAAACATGGAGAATAGCATGGATTCAGCCAAAATGCAAAAGACATAAAGTATTTAATTTACATTGTATTAAAATATTTCACTTTTACATTCAGAATAGCAGTTTTCAGTCACTTATTCCATTTTGGTGGACTGAACCTCTTTGCAAAAAAAGTGAATGTTAAAACAGTCTTTTCCATAGAGCAGAAAATTTTTTTTATTGGCTAACTTTAATTCTTTTCTATATCTTAGTTTTTATCATCTGGCTGAATCAATTTATAATCAGTGTTTTTTGTAAAACAAAAACATTAAAAAAATTGTCCTATAATAAAAAAAGTCAGTCAAGCCTTGCTGATGAATTCTGGGCATTAATCTCATTATTTGACCCTGAACAAGAAGTCTCAGCTTCCTGTCTCTCCTTTTTCTTCTGATCTTTGATGTTTTGTTGAGTAAGAATACAAATTATTTTGAGGCAGAGACAGCATTTTCTTAGTAGAATGAACTAAAATAATTTTGGTAGAGTTGTGGTGACAGCAATAATACCAGAGTTGCCATGGGAAGGAACGGAAAAATCAGTGTATTTGTTAGGATGTAACAGTTTATTACAGAAGTTCTGGCTGATAAACTGAGCAATCACAATATTCAGCAGAGAGTTTGCAAAACCAACTCCCTCTCAGGAGGAAAATCTCTGCAGCAGAACACAATAGGATTTACAGAACAAAGTGCTGGATGTGGGCAAGAACTTACAGGCATTTGGTAAAGAATTCCTTCTTTTGTTTTCTGCAACTTCAAGGTGTCAGCTCTGTGCTCGAATTCAGAAATCAAAATTACTCAGCTGTAGTTTGAGCCTGTTACCTCCTCACAGCTACCTTCAACAGAACAACACAAGTGCCAAGGGAATGTGAGGACCTGTGCTTGAATTCTTTTGAAGATATTTTATTTTATGTTGACTGCCGGTAGTGGCTGCCAAAATCAAATTGTGCTGTATTTACACACCCAGGCAGCAAAAGGCAGTGCAGCCTCCTGGCTTTCTGGTAGCCTTCACAGCTGATTCATCTGCTCCTAGGGGCATCCCACCTTCCTCTGATCTGCACCACTATGTTGAGGGCAGCTCACACCTTACATCCTCACTGCTCAGGAGCATCCCATGGGACATTCCATGGTGGCCCCTCTGTCTCCTCCTTCCTCTGTTGTTCCCATGCCCCCAGAGAGGAAGGCTTGCCTTGCCCATGTTGTGTTTTGCTCAGTCTCCCTTCTCTTCCAGGCCTGGTGAGATCCTCAGGCATGTTTGGGCCCACGCTGGGCTTCCTGCTCGGCTCCTTCTGTGCCAGCCTCTGGGTTGACATCGGCGTCGTGGACATCGGTGAGGGACCCTGGGTGGCACAGGAAGCTGGGGGCTTTTTGGGTGTGGGAACCTCCATGCCAAGAGGCACCTTCCCAGTTCACTGTCCCCCAAAAAATGGGGGCTCTCTAGAGAGCTTTTCCTGCTCAAAAATCGTGTGTTGTAGTGTGGTTGGAATAGCCCTTGGAAAAGACCTCTACCCTCATTGCACCCTTTCTGTGCAGCTGAGAACAAATGATTGAATAAAAGGGCATCCCCATGTTGAGGGAACAGTGAAAGGCTCATGGACTCCTTCAACACTTAGCAGAAAATATGTTCTCTTAAAAATCATGCAGCAAAGGTTCATATCAAAACTCATTTCATCATTCAAATCTCTTAAAAGTCTCTAATCCCAGGGGAAAATGGAGGAAATTTGAGGGAAAACTCTAGAGTTTCGGGGTGGAGAAGGAGGGGACTCTGGGAGATTGAGAAAGAGAAGGGGTTTTTTGCTGCTTTTTGTGGTAAAGGGTCCTTTTGCTGTCACCCCTTCCCCCAGAGAGTACTGGAGGATTATGGAAAGGAAATTCCACCTAAATGGGCCTAAATGGACACATTGGTTTTCCCTGCTGATTCACTTCCAGGCATGGGTCATTCACAGTTTACCCAGAGCAGTTGTGGCCACCCCATCCCTGGAATTGTTCAAGGCCAGGCTGGATGGGGCTCTGAGCAACCTGGTCTGGTGGAAGGTGTCCTGCCCATGGCAGGGGGGTTGGAGTGAGATGGTCTTAAAAATCCCTTCCAACCCAAACAATTCTTTGATTCCATGATTTGAAACAAGCTGCATTTCAATTCCTCATATGGAACACTTCAGTTCTGTTTTTTTAATAATATATGAAGATATACAGTAATGTATTGTAATCTATAATAATTGCTCTGCATAATATTTAACCTCTTTTCCTGTCTTTGTGTGTTTTATAGATGCCATCAGCATAAATCCTAAGGATACCCGTTGGGTTGGTGCCTGGTGGCTTGGATTGCTTATCTGTGGAGCAGTCAACTTCATTGCTTCTTTGCCTTTCTGGTTTTTGCCCTACTCCTTACCAAAAGAAGGAGGGAATGAAAACCTGAAGATTAGCCACTTGCCTGTTCAAGGAGATCACTGTAAAACAGATTCCCCAGCTCAGCCACAGTTAAAGTTCTCAGAGGCAGTAAAAGGTGAAAGATTATTGCCCCAATGTTTGAATGTGAATTCTGTCTCTTGGATTCATTCTGAGCTGAGCATGGGCTCACACAACCTTTGGCAAAATGCACATTTCTGCAGTGCAAATGATGGACAAAAATGTCTTTAATTTGTGCTATTATATTACATCCTGATGTCAGACAGCTGAAAAAACCCCTTGTGCTGTTTCTCTGAGCACCAGAGATCCTCAGTTCATAATTGTGAGATGATGTATTACAGATGCAATCCTATGATTAGGAAGAAAGAGTAGGGAAAGCATCCCATCCCTCTTTAATGACCAGTCCATCTCTACAGTTTCTCTGAGGCAAATGTTTGGGAAGGAAATGTGGAGCTCATTATGACTACAACAGATGTTGGAGGGACTTGTAGCTCCTGTGTATGAGCTCAGGGATGCTGTATAATCTCATATAGGCAATACCAGATCCAACCAGCCATTGCTGTTCTTTTTATATTTTTATTATCAGACCCAAGGTTTTGTTTGTTTGTATGTGCAACCCTACAGCAGATGTGTTTTGAACTCTCATCTTTAGGCAGCTCTACAGTTTAAATGCAGGTGTTTGTGTTCACTTTATTTTAATGGACTTTAAGATTCTAATCAAAAATCCCAGAAATTATTCCAGCCTTTTTCTGGGCCAGATTCTTCTGTTCTCTAAATATCACCCTCATGTGGGTTTCCTGTGTGAAGGCTCCTGCTTTTAGAACCAAATTTTGCCCTTGGTAGAGGGTCTTAATGCTCTGTACAGACATGGAGAAGGTGTTCTGCAAGCCTGAGCACCCCTGGAGAGGAGCCCTGTGCCACACACAAGACAATTTAGGCTCCCTGAGTCCCAGCTCAGCATCCATGTGCTGCTTGGCCTTGCTTCTCCTGTAAGGCACACGTTGGCAACGAGGAGAACTCTCACTTGGGCAAGCACATGTTGTGATAGGCACAGAATTACAACCTGCCACGCAGCCAGTAATTAAATCAAAGTTAATTTTACTGTCTAAAGGGTGCCAAAACAACTCTTCTCTGTGTTTAGCAGTGTGTACAGCATATACCTCTCCATTGCAGATTTCTTGCCAGCACTCAGGAAGCTGTTTGGAAATCCAATTTTTGTGGTGTTCATCTTCCTCACTATTCTGCAGTACAATTCCCTGGTTGGGATAATAACCTATGAGACAAAGTTTATGGAGCAGCAATTTAATGTATCAGTGGCAAAAGCCATCTTTCTAATTGGTAGGTACCTGGCTACTTTTTAAATTCCAGTGTCAAAAAGGAAGTTTTATTTGTTATTTTGCCTTCTGTTTTAGAAGTGCAATCTTTCTGGGTAAAAATAAACCCTGTAGTGGTTTCTTAATTTTCTTGCTATGTTCTGAAAATGGATGTTAATTTTAGTGTTAATTTTTCTAGTGCTCTTAATTCAGTGAGCTAGAGGATTGTTAAAACTGGGTGGAAGTTTTTTCATAGTGAGATTTGGATTATGTGTCTGTTTTTGTCATTAGCTGCAGCTAAGGAAAAACTGCTAAAAGAAAACTTTAAAATATTTCATAAAATGTGTGATTTGTTCTTTTAAGAATAACATGTTGGTATAAATGTTCCTTCATTTTGATTACAAATGCAAATTTTATAAGCAATAAGAACCCAAAATGTAAAATTTTGTGTCACTTCATTTATTTCAAAACCCTTTTTCTATTTACCAGTTCCTTCAAAAATAAATTATTTGTAGCATTCTATGAAAAAAGAATGCTGAAATTATATTAATCTTACAGTGATTAATATGGTCTCATAATCTGGCAGGGAAACCAGGCTATGTGAGGTCATTGCAGAGCTGATATTGCATTACTTTAATCTGAAGACACAATGCCTTGGTCAGGTAGAAATATGGGAAGAACTTTCTTCTTCCTATCTTTTTTTTTTTCTGAATGCAGAGAAAATTTTACATAAATGACCAAGAAAACCAACCACCCACCCAACCAAAAAACCAGAGAAAGGCAAACCCCTCCCAATAACACCTTGTAAAACCTCTCTGTTCAGCAAGGGCTGGTGTTTGTGAAATACTTGTGAACAGATTAAATCTAAATGCAAATCATCTCATTATTCACTCTCAGATCAAAATGGAATCCACTGTAGAACTGGATGCAGCCTCCTTTTATATTCCATTTTGGAGACTTTTTTCTAGCTTTTCTAAAGTTTTCTATTTTATTTTATATGAAGTGCTTATGAGCTAAGTCATTATTGTTTACTCCAATTTCTAACAGGCACCTGTATAGGTTTTATTATATCTACATATAATAGAAGTGAAATTACTAGAAGGTAATATAAATCTTAGAACCTCAAATAATCAGCCCCAAAACAAGTATCTGATATTTTGAAAATACTACAAGTAGGTGTTTATTCTAAAGGGTCAGTGGATGTGAGAGCAATTTAACATTTTTCTTACCTTCTATTTGCAGGTGTGGTACTTTTACCTGTCACAATCCTGGGGATGTTTCTAGGAGGCTTCCTGATCAAGAAATTCAAGCTGCACATTACTGAAATGGCCAAGTTTGCATGCATCACCTTTGTACTGGCATATTTGCTAAACCTCTTGTACTTCACCTGCAGCTGTGAGGTGCTCCAGGTGGCTGGTCTGACAGCACCCTACTCTGGGTTTGTATCCCTTTGGCACAGCTGCTTCTTTGGGAGTGATGCACAGAAGAAAATCCTCGGTTTTGAGGCAGAATTGTCAGTCTGAAGTCATAGCTAAGGCTGGGGATGGGAAGAATATATGAATTTTATTTCTCGAATTTTGTTTAAACTGGACAGTTTTTTTTTTTTTCCTAAATTCTCTATTTCTTTTTCTTAAATTCCCTATTTCTTTTTCCTAAATCCTCTGTTACTGACAATATACCTACATATTCTGGCAAATTGCTAAAAAAGATGACATTTATCACAGACAACTTAAATTTCTATGTTCTCTTTCAAAACTTTCATTTAAAGGCAGCCTTCTTCTGTCCTGTAGGGAGTGGGATGCAAAGGAAATATTGAAGATGTCTTCCCCATAGGCACTGCCTCCAGAAGGGACCATCACTGGATCAGTTCTCAGGAACCCACACAGGGTTTGCCAGCCCCCAGTGGTGCCTGGAGTTGCCTCTGGGCCATTTCTCATCTGGGAGGTGGAAACAGATTGTTTCCCTTACCTTACCAGGACCATGAGAACATTTTCCAGACTCCAGCAGCCTGCCACAATTGTCTACTGTAAAAATTTAGCTCAGTCTGGTCCAAATTTCAAGGAGTTTTAAAGGATTAAACTGAATCCAGCAGAACTTGCTGCATTTTCAGTTCAGACAGAAACTCAGCCCTGTGTGTTTTGAAACCAAGTCTATGCTGGGGGAAATATCTCAGATATCTTGGCAAACCTGATGTCCTTTTCAACTCTGAGCTTAGTTTTTGATATAAAAATATGTCAGAGGTTTGTGCAGTGCAGATAACTGGTTGAGTGCAAGACCTGATACTGCAGAGTGAATTAAGAATAAGCATAAACAAGAAGACAAGAATATATCAAAAGAGAAATTACAATTGGTCCAGGAGAACTGAGTCTGGAGGATTTAGCACATGCTTCTGGTTAACTGACTCATGTAGTGTTTTACCTGTTTAATAATTTATATTTTGAAGACAAGCAGCAGCCTAATGAGGGCTAAATCCCTCAGTTATCTTCCCTTCTAAGAGACTTAGGGGAAATGTAGCCCACTTCACGTGTGCTTTTGGTTGAGGGAAGGAAGAAGGAGGAAGCAAAAGCAAATTTTGAACATTTTTACCTTACATTGTGATTGACTTCCCAGCAAGGATGATTTGTAGATGGTGGGCCCCTAAACTTTCTGGAAACTGAGCACTGCCAACATGTGCTCAGAGTGCCCTGATACAGGACCTGGGTCCAGTGAAAAACATGTCAAGTCCATCTTGCTGGTTTGGTTTTAGTTAGTTTTACATCCCTGCCTCTGTCACCTGGGTATGGTAGGATATGCTACTGCTGAGGGAAAATATGGCCTTTTCTCAGGCCATGTCTCTGTGATGAGAGATTCTGGGTATGATTTTCTTTTTCTTGGGGTGAGCTGTCAAATACAAAAGTAATACCAGATGTTCCCACCCAGCCTTTTCAATAACAAGCAACTGAAATGTCAATGCTTGATGAAAAATCCCAAGAAAACTTTGTTTTAGCTAAAATCACCTTGGTGTCCATGTAACAACTTCACAGTGCTTTGAGTGGTGGCAAATATCTGTCCATTTTGACTGCTTCACTTTCTCCCTGCTTTTCCTGCCCACTCCCTAATATATTTTTTATTTTGACTATATAATTCCACTAAATAATTCCTTAATTTCTTTCTGCTACCCTCCAGAATGAAGCACCTTTCCTCCACCAAGCACATCTACATGGCCAGTTGCAATGCTGCCTGCAGCTGCAATGTGGATCAGTGGGACCCTGTCTGTGGGGACAATGGGATCACATACATGACAGCCTGCTTTGCAGGATGTAAATCATCATCTGGGACAGGAAGGAATATGGTAAATACCCAGGGCAGCAGATGATTGCAATAGGAGAAGGAGCAGTGGTTTTAAATTAAAAGAGGGTGGCTTCAGCCTAGATATAGGGAAGGTATTTTTATCAGCAGCAAAGCCGTTTCCGGGGCTTCAAATAATCCTACCTGAGCAAGGCCATTAAAAACACTGTGCTTGCAGAAGAGTGTGCAAATGCTTGCATCTTCCAGCAGAAGCAGAACTGTCTGCATGTAACCATACTGGAAAAGACCAGCAGAATTATCAGGCTTGTATTTAAACATCCCATCAGTATTGTCTGACTTCACTTCAGGAAAATTGGCCTTTGAACCCATGTCTCCTGCTAACTTCAAAGCCCACTCTCAATCCAGCACCAACTGATAGATATTCATGATTGCATATTTGGGTCCTCACCTCTATTTAAGTGGTTTTTTTTTAGTTGTTACTCATCTTCTTCATGGGATACTTGATCAGAATGGCTGGATAGCAGTTCACATCTGATTTTGTTAAACCCCAATGTTTTGACCCATTTTAAATGCACACAGAGCACCTTCTGTTCTAGCAATGGCATGGCTGAAACTAGAATTGCCGTTGCTTTGTGTCTCTGGAGCAGCTCAGAGAGGCTGGAGCATATCAGTGATCTGGCCATCAGTCTGCAGAGGTGATTACAGAAGTTTATTCAGCATCAGCAGCAGCCTGGCTGATATGGGGAGTGAAAAATCTAGCTGCTGAAATGGTTGTTTGTTGCTGCTGAATTCTGAATAAATAAATTCTTCTTCTCATCTTCTCTTTTCAGGTGTTTCACAATTGCAGCTGTGTGGAAGGACAAGGGCTTGGCAATTCCTCTGCAGTTTTGGGACAATGCCAAAGAGAAAGCTGTACCAAAGCCTTTCCCTATTTTTTAGCATTACAGACTGCATGTGCATTTTTTTTAGCCTTAGGAGGCACTCCTACATACATGATTATGTTTAGGTGAAATACTTTACCTTACCTTGACCATAAAGCTTGGGGAAAGAGAAACAGAAAATGATATCTACTATTTCATTCCTGCTGTGAGGAATGGCATGTGGATCAAATTGCACCCCTGGGGATTTGCCTGTGCTCTGAAATCCATCTCTTTTCAGAGATAGAGCAAAATCTCTGTCCAGAAATTTAATTCTAATTTGATGCTGAGTAGATACTTTGGTGATGAAAGAGGTGGGCATTATGCTGATCCTGAATGCTGGGTTTCAATTCCAGTGATAGGGATGTTTTTACCAGAGCATTGGGCTTGAAATAAGATGCAGAGCTAGGCCATAGCCAATGCTGTCCACATTATTCAGAGAAAAGCAGGTTCTTTTGTTAAGCCTCGTGGTCTCACAATGTCTTCTGTGTTGGGAGAAGTCTGATACTCCCAGTTTTTTGGTCAGCTGATAGAAGCAGAATTCTAGCAGGGAAATTTTTTTAAAATTTCCATTCCTTCAGTTGGAAAGCAGCACCACTATTTTAGGGTCAGAAGAAAAGACAATGTTCTGTGCCTGCCACGTGGAAGTGTCTCTGCCCTCCTGCTCACGGGTGAATCACAATCACCGTGGTCAGTGCACATGACTAAATGGCTTGGCTGAGCTGCTGATTTCCTGCAGTATTCCTGAGTGTAGTGCATGCCTGGGCTGTGGACAAGGCTCACTTTGCTGGCCAGTTTTCAGAGCCCCACTATGTATAAAGAGAAGCCTCTGATGTCGATGCTGAAGAGACAACGTGCTGGTGTGTAAAGTCCAGTGCAGGGAGCACAGCAAGGCTCCCTCCTCCCCTGTGCCAGCTCAGTACTCCCTCTGCTTTTTGTCAACCCTTCCAGCTCACCTGGTGGACACAGGCTGCTTTCCACTGGTAGGAATGAGGTGCTTTTGTAGCCAGGTAACTCACAGGTTTGCTGTGTCTGTAAAATGCTGGAGGCAGAGGTGGGTTTAATCTGACAGGGATTGCACACCCTTGTTCCCTCTGGACATCCCTGCACAGTGCAGCCCCTTACAGAGCAGGGCAGCTGCTTGGAGCTCACTTATGGGCATGGACTTTGCTTTGGCTGGTTCACTCTAATGTGCCTTGCCTGTGCATCATCTCCCAGAAGCATTTACAACCTGATTTCCTTTGGTTCAAGATGAGTTTCTGTAGATCCTTCCAGTTATTCCTATGAGTGTTGTTCTGTGGAAGGAGATTGTGCATCTGCCCTTCAGCTTTGGTGGATGTTTTCAGTCAGGGTGCTGCATATTCCCTTCCTCAACACCCTGCTTTTGTCTCCTTCCCAGATCTGTTTCACCAGACCTGAAATCCTTTGCTGTTGGGATAGAAACTTTGGGTGGTAGAGTACTAGGTAAGACTTAATTTCTTTGTGGGTTTCAAGTGAGTAGTCAGAGAAGCCAAAGAGGTAGAACAAAGTTAGCCAGTGCAGTGTCCTTGTTCCAGAGAAGAACAAAAGAAATTTTCCAAAGTTATTCTTTGTAAGCAAACTGTACATTGCAAACATGTTTGCTGTATATTTCCTGGCATATATTTACATATTATGATTTTCTCTTCAGATTTTTTTTACACAGAAAATAAATTAGGCAAAGGAAGAAAATTTCATTTTACTATTCATTTATTTTTTTTTTTTTTAATCGTGGACATAACTTTGAATTTGATCAGTCTGCATATCCTTAAAACCCATCCTCCCTTTTGCTGACCAATATTCACTTACAGCTCCCAAATGTACTTTGACTATTATTTTGTTTCTTGACTATATCTGCAATAAATAATCTTTAAAGTATTCAGACACAAAGTCTGCCCTTCCTCAAGCAAACCTTGCTTCATCTTCCATTGTTTGCTGATTTTGGAATCTCCACCTTGCAGACAAACCCAAGTAGTCATTTGGATCTCTTTTCCAATATTCATATTTTAGCTGAACACTGCAGAGAATTCATCTTTTACTTTTATAAGATAGTTAATTTCACAAAATTGCACACTCTCCCTCAAACAGCTTACTGATGATATTAAAATATTTTTGTCAGTCTAAAAGACATTTTATTTATGTACTACATAAATAGTACACATATTAACCAGTTTCTTTGGAGTAAGTGCTTAATTTCATCCCTTTGAATTGCACTAATCACCTTTTGAAGGCAAACTCCTGTGTAATACCTGAATAAATACATCAGTGTACATAAATATTAATATGTCATGGCATGTAATTCCTCACCAGGAATTGCAGAAGAAATGCTGGTTATATTATTTCTTTAAACAATGGAAGTTAGGTTTCTAATAAAAATACCACTAAAGGGAATTGCTAATATTTCCCTTGCTTAATAACATCTATAATCTAACACAGTTTCTACTCTGTTTAAGTACTTGCCTAAATGTTTTCACACATTTTGGAATCTCAAAGCTGGAACTGGATGTTTTGCCCCAAGCCACACAGGCATCATTCAAAAACCTGGACATTCATTTCCTCCTTTCTTTACACGACATTAAATGCTGAGATCTCCATCTCTGAGATCATGCAATGAAAATTTCTTTGCAGGAGGACTCCCAGCCCCTATTTATTTTGGTGCCTTGATAGATGAGACCTGCTTGAAATGGGGCACAAAAAGCTGTGGGGGAGCTGGATCCTGCCGAGTGTACGACACCAAAGAATTCAGGTAAGCTCCATCCTCATCAAGGTTGGGAATCTGGGCAGCAAGGGCCAAGGTGGGCTTTCCTCCTGTCAGACAGACTGATCAGGGTACTAACAGCTCCACAGCTTTGACTAGACATTAATAGGTAAATAAGCCAAATAATTTTTGTTCAATCTGACATCTAAAACTGCTGCAGCCACTGCCTTAAGTCACTGGAATTAGTTCTGTTGTTGTAGCCTGCACTGGGTACAAAAAAGTGCACTGAGGAACTCTGTGAGTCTCTGGCTGTGTGGGATGCTGAAAAACTGTGGAGTACATGCAGATTCTCTCCCTCATCCCTCATTTATTTGCTTCCTATTGTATAAGACACCTCAGAAAACCCACTTGGAAGGAGGACACGAATAACTGGAGAACTGTGGCCAGGAGCACTGGGTGTGTCAGTGAGGAGCTGGGGAAGGACAGGCACAACAGGCAAAGGGCCTCAGCTGCTGCAGCTCCTCTTTTGTCAGCCCTGAAATAGAGTCTGCTGAATGGCAGCACACTCCAGACATTTCTGCTCTCAGCCTAAGGCCTGGTCAGAGCCTGTCTGGGGCTAAATATCATGAAATCATTTGCTTTCTGCCTGTTATTTCTTATTTTAAAATGTGAAGCAAATTTAAAATGTGGCTGAGAATAGATGGTCTTGTCAAACTGCTCTTTATCTTACTTGGTTCCAGATAGAAATGGAAAGTTTGACTAATATAAATGTATTTTTTCCCATTTTTTTCCTCTAGGAATATCTATCTTGGCCTCATTGCAGGACTGAGGGCAGGATGCTGCCTCTTGTACGTAGTGCTCTCTATTTTAATCATGAAGCGCTTCAAACCAGATGGCAAAGAGGTGACAGATATCAAAAATGCAGAAAAATCAACCAGCAAAGAACAAGATACTGCCAACAAAAGAGAAATTCTTCCTGGTTCAAGAACCTCAGAGGAGAGTGAGGAAACTTACATGTAAAAAGAAATCATGTCTTTTGTAACTTTGCCAATGTTTCAGTTTTTCTGAGCACAAAAGGAGTCCAATTACTGACTTCAACATCTAGTTTACATTTTGCTAATTCAAAAGATATCTTTGAAACATTGGCTTTTTATTTGCTTTACCCTATCTTCCTCCTTTTCTCATCTGAAACAACAATGAGGGGTTCAAAATTTTGGGGAACTCTCCCATCCTCTTCTCTCAGTCCCTTTCTAGACCAACAGTAGGACAAGCCAAAATTTTGCAAGTGTCATAAATTTAATTATGATTGAAAAATTAAGAAGAAGAAATCCACAATAAGCTGCTTTGACATTTTACACTGAGTTTATTTCAAGTCCTCTTGCTCTGAATTTAGTCCTACAGCTCTGCATGGCCAGTCAAGTTTCACCTGGGCTTCTCTGGTGGCCTTTGCTGTGGGGTTCTTGAGCAGATCTCCTTGTCCCAGACTTGGTCCCATGTGCCATGGCCAGGTGAGACCCCTGGAGCTGTCAGGGAGCACTCTCTGCTCTCCCACTGCACTGAGACTCTGGGGTTTGGCTTGAGAGTGTTCAACAGCCAAAGTGGAAATGAAGAAAGTGGTGTATTAATTTTGCAACACATCTCAGTAATGGGTTTGAGAAATATTACTCTGAACTGATGCAATAAAATGATAGGTGTTTAAGTTTCTTTGATTTTTTTTTTTGGTGTTTGTATGGAGGGAAGGGAGGGCATTTTTATCTGAAGGACCACTGTATTTGTACCACATATATATAAATTTCTTTCCTTGTTTAAGTAAACTAAGTTTTTCTTTCAGCAAACCTTAAAATACAGTATTGAATACTTGACAACTCCTGGTTTTCCACAGAAAAGTTTTATTAGAGGAAACTCCCAACACTTATTAAAAGGGGAAAGAAATCTGTAAAAGTATTATTAGTGTGATTTTTTGCTGACAGCTCTTGGGATGTACCTTTGCAATAGGACCAAACCTACTTAGTAAAATCACTGCAGATTTTGTCTCCATCAACACAGGCATTTTGCTTCATTTCCTGGAGGGTCTCTCTTCTCCCTGCATTGCTATGCAGAAACCTAAAACTAGGAAACAAAATTTCTTTCCTAATTTTAAACTTCCTTAGGATGATATGGAATAGAGAAAATAGACATGAAGAAAATCTACCACACTTTATCTGAGAAAGTAGCAGATCAGAGGGCTAAAGAGAGGGATTCTCTGTATTAAATGATTTTCTGACCTTTCTTCTACCATCTGCCCCATGTAAATGCAAGAACAGGGATGGGAAAAGGGTTGGTGTGATATTCACTGAAAGGAAGCTCCTCATATCCTGTCCTTTGGGAATGGAGTTTGCATATCATTGCTTAAAGACTATGAACAGCACATTTAGACATTATTTTTTACATTCACACCTCTGAGTATAAACTGCCAGCAGATATGGACAAGATGTGTCTATTATAAGAGATGAAATGAAAGGCCCTCTAGTACAGAAGATATCAATATTGCATCTAGGGCTGGAAATTATTAAAGAAAAATCCAAGTTCCAGAAACCTCAGGAACAGTACACAGAGAAAATCATGGGGTGTCATTGTCCTTCTGTAAGAAGTATTTTAACATTGAATAAATAAATACCTTGGCAGTTCTAGAAACATTCCTGATCTGTGCCAGGCATAGAGTCAGTCAGGTGACTCATGCTGACATCAGTTCCCTTTTACTTCTGTTGTTTGGGTATTTATTTCTGTACACTGGTTTGTTTTTTTTTTTTTTTTTGTATTATAGGTGTTTTTTTTGATGGGAGCATGATGATTTTCCCAGGTAGGTGATGTTTTATCAAAGGTGTGTTGATAATTGATGTCAGACTGGAAATGAGATTCTGGTCAGATCTGATGATTCATGTCCAGATGAAGCTTAGTAAAGTGAGGTTTTTCAAACAAATAAGAATTAACATCATTCTTCACAACAGCCCTAAATCAATAACAGCACAAGCCCTGCCACAGGCAGTGTTAAATGAGCCTCTTGCTCAGTGTTCTGACAGCTCCAAGGCTCTCATGTTCCTGTGCTTCCAACATGCACTGTTTTTTGGGTGCAAATCCAGCACTCTCCTGTGAACAGAAGAAGTTTCTTCAAGGGAACAACTTGTACTTCTAAAAGCAACTTGTACAGAATATGCAAAAAATTAAATTGGTGGGGCTTTTTCCTCATAACAGAGAAGAAGTAAAGACATTATCCCTTCTAATTCCTCCTGCTCCAAAGGCTTCACAAGGCTGAGAGACAGAGGGGCCCCTGGGGCTCTGGTTTGATTGCAAACTCACTTTACTGACTCTGGGATCAAAACTGGTGTCTTTGTCCTGTGTGAGAGCTGTGCCATCCCTGAGCTCCATCAGTGGGAAAATCCTCCAGGAGGGAAGGGAAACCTTTTGTCTTCCAAGTTCAGAAGAGAAATTGTTAAGCCAGAAAGCCATTTTGGAGGCAAATTTGCAACTCTACCAAGCCAGGTGTGCCTTTAAATACAGACTACAAACTATGGAGTTTAGGGATCATTATAGACAGCTTGGTGGGCCATAAATCAGGGTAACTCCACTGAAATCAATGGACAAACAGAAAAAACAGTGAGTTTTCATCACACTGGGGGAGGTTTAAGGGCATGAGCTTTGTGTTTACCCAACTTTTCTTTGAGGATATCAAAAAGCTCTTTAATGGCATTTCCAAAGCCCTTCTGTCAGAGTAACTACAGGAGACAGCTCAGTTATTTGGCATTTCTTTGCTTTTAGATACACAATTGAGCAGACATAATGACCTATGACTACCTGCTTTTAGGATGTTTTCTAGTTGTTTATCAAAGAAATAGAGAAAACCCCAGCAGCCCTAAACCCACACTTTTCTGTATGCATTAGGATCAGGCACCCTACAAAATCCAAACCCTCCTATGGCTTTTGTGTCCCCATTATCAACAACTCCTGTCTATGCTGGCACAAAAATAAGCTTGGAATAAAGTAATAGTTGCTGCAGAATAAACAGAAAAAACCTCAAGCTGTCAAGTTAAATTTAAAGCATTCAAAATGTTTTTATAACATAGGAGAGAGGTAACATTAGATTTAATCTACCAGTTTTCACTGTGGAGAATATTGTCATTTTGCCCTCCTCTAGTTTGAAATATGGGCAAGTCTTTTCTAGCTGAAACTGTTAATATAGGTCTGAATCACATGTTTGGTTTTTTTCCTCCACTGTTACTTTCTAATTAATTAATGTATTTATTCTGAACTAAGTAAAGTTAACTAAATCACAGTTCAGGTTGGGGATTGTTTTCCAGTGGGACAGAAGTGCTGTTTTTTTAGTTAGGTGTTCTAAACATCCTGTAATGTGACTACCACTTCTAGTGAAAAACTAAAAACTAAGCAATTCTTGAGTGATTAAGAATATCAGGAAGCAACAGGTCATCAGATTTCTGTAGATCAGTGTAATGAACTTAAATGAGGGGCAAGACAGTAATTGTTACAAGAGAAATACAGGTAGTGACAAAATATTCTGATGGAATCCTTGAGAATTGGTCAGAAAAAGAATTAGATTTTGCAGGAAAAAAACCCTGGGAAGTATTGCTAAAATACTTATAACTGATCTGCATCTTAAACCAGAGACATTCTGAGTCAGTGACTGTCAAACCTAAATATAAATAATTCATCTCCTCAGCTGTGTTGCATTATAAGGCATTTATAGAAAATGCAAGATTTTCTTCTCTAAAACCACCAGGTAGGAAATTATCAGAAGAGTTTCATGTTTCTCAGCAGCAGATATTGCTGCATAAATGAATAAGTGCTCTTGTTATCTGCAAAAACCATAAGTGACTTAATCTCAATTGAATGCATATTTATTTTAATAACATCTTATCAATGGAACACTGATGTTACATATTATTACCTCTAAAATTAACATTGCACTAGGTCACATAATCACAGACTTTGTGCTGAGTCCTGGCTTACCTGACAAGATCAATGCAACCTGAAATATTACTCCAGTACTAATAACAGGTTATTGTAATAATAATAATAATGATATGATTTGAAATATCTCAGAGGTCCTGCCAGGTTTTCCCATACTGATTGCTTCAACATGTTTGTTTTTTTTTTTTAAAGCTGCAGGTGCATGGGTCAGAAAATCATCTCCTAACCATAAGAGACAAATAGATTTCTGTAGAGAATTTTATTCTTCACAGCCAGTAGAAGGTATGAATCACACAAGATTATAATGGCCAAATATAATATTATATCAGTTGGAGAATGGCTCATCAGGATACCTAGTTTGCAGAGTGGAACACGTCAGCACAAGAATGAAATTGCAAATGAAGAGAAGAATTTGCTTTAGGAAGCTGTGAAAAAGTTTCCCATCAATGCTTCTAAGTATGGACCTGCATATTAAAAAGATGACAATGAGTTTAGAGGAAGAATTTCATTTTTGGGTGTCCTATTTGAGGTAATTTGGGTAACAATTTTGAGTTTAAAATCATTAGTACTCAGAAGTCTGAAAAAATATAGTACCAGACTCACTGAATAAAGCATTTCTTTACAAAAAAAAAAAAAAAAAGAAAAAGGAAAAAAATAATCAGGACACCTCAAAAACATTTTAAATTTTAATTTTCAGGGGTTTTTTAAAGGATTTCAGAGCAAGCACACAAACAGGTTCAGCCCTTCTGACGGCAAAGAAATGTTCATAACTCCTGTCATTTGAAGCTACATGAATTAAAGCTAAAGTTCCAGTGGCAGAACTGTTGTCTCCAGACAAAAATTACTCTTGGGTCAAGAAATGAAAGGGTGGCAACTTCAGATGAAATAATGTTTCCAAAATACTTATATGCTGTAGATAACATAATTTTTCAGACATGCAAATCTCACCCACAATGAGGGAATACATCAATAACTGTTAATAAATAATATGACATCCTGATTTTTGAAGCTGTATCTCTTCAGAGTAGGAAATATTTCTTGAAGCACTTCCTTTCCTGTATTTTTACTGTCATCTGCCTCATACAAATGGAAGCTTTCAAAGCACTGACACGATCCTGTTTCATTACTGAATGTGAGTTAAGCTTTTTGGAACCTGCATCCATTGGGATGCCATTATAGAGTAAACTTGACAGACAAATTTTGACTTAGGAGTTTGACTTATAAATCTGGTTTATAAGTGCTTTGGAATATGTTCTTTTACCTAGCTTGCATTTCTTGACTGGAGAAATAAGAGTATAACTGAGTAAGGAAGTGAAAGCAAACATCCCAAAGGCCAAGGTGATCTGTTCAACTTCAGTGTGTCCAAAAATGTCTGCCTGGAGGGCAACAGCTCCTCCAAGCAAAGTTTTGGGAGATAAAGAACACTCCCTCTCATGTCAGATCATTCAAATGTTTATGTGTAATATATAATAGTAATTTCCAGCTCAGTTTTTCTCTCCTCTCTGACTCCATGGTGTTGATGGAGACTGAGCTAAGAGCTGAAGATACAGAGGGAAATTCTGGTGGAAATGCCATGATTTCCATTTATTTCTGTAGATCCCAGAAGACACTTTCTGAGAGAAAATCTGAGGAGCAGAAAGGAGCAAAACCAGTTCATGCTGATCATTGAGCTCTCACTGCAGAGGGTAAGTTGCAGCAATTGCAAAAAAAGGGAGGTGATTACAAATAGGGGAGTAATTCCTTAACAGGATTTTCTCATCAATCTGCACAGTGCATGAACTCACTCCAGCATCAACAAAAACAATCCCAGCATTGCAAGCAGTCCCTACCCAGAGGTTCCCACCTTTTGGCTCAATTGGGCTGGATTATTTGCAGATTTTCATTGTTAATACCAAATGCTGAACCAATTAATTCTCCTTGCTGTAATCAATTCTGTTCCTTGTATTTCTGTGTCCTTTTTCTATGCTTTCTTAGTTTGGCTTTCAAAATAACACCCAAGAGCTGATGTCTTGCAGAGCCTGCCCATGTCTGTTCTCTGCACTGTCTTTTGATAACTCTTTTGATAGCTTTTGATAACTTTTCATCAAATCATCTGTTTTCAGAGACATTTAGGTAATACATCGATTTGGCACAGTTTTATTCTGATTTTGGCCCATCCAGTGCCTGCTGCTACCTCAGTTTTATTCTGCAGTTTTACATTTGTTGAATTGTTCAGTCCTCTCAAACCTTTTTAGGATCAACAGGAGCATATTTGTTCAATACATTGCCTGCTGTTTCTTTCCATGCCAATATTGACATTTTTTTGCAAGTGCAAAGTGCATCCCTTCTCCAGCAGTGTCATCAATACAGAGATAATGACAACTGTCCCAATGATGGGTCTTCCTTGGATGACCCTAAGAGCCAGCTGTTGAAATTCCTATATCCCTGGGGGATTTGTCAAACAGGGCTGGAATAAGGGCATTTGTGAGACCTGGATGGCAAAAGCATTTCTTACCCTCCATAATTCTTTTTAACCAACTCAATGCATTCCTGAAGTCAAGGAAAACAACAAACAACTTTAAATCCTGCGTATTAAAATGAGGATTAAAAAAAGACTAGTGGGCTGAAATTAATGATGATTCAGAAATGAGTCAGCTATTGAATTCTCCTTCAAAATCTGTTTTCAAGAAGGGAGGGAAAAAAAAGAATAGTGTGAATAATTGGAAACTAAGGAGCTTTTGCAAGTAAATACTTGCAGCTACTTAGTGTAAGTAAGGAATTCCAGAAAGCATGCATGAGAAGGAGCAGTAAGAAAACTAATTAGAGCTATTACTAATAGCAGGTATCTTTTACAAATAATTGATAACTGCTAGGATTCCAGGTGAATGCAGCAGACAATTTGACATTTTGAAAGACATGAGAGATCTGACTGCATGTAAGACACTTATCCTTGAAGTGAGTTGAGCATAACATAAGTCAGGTTGTGATCCTAAACCCACAGGGCACTCAGGGTGGGCTTGCACAGAACTCTGGGCTGTCCCTTGTGTTTTCATATTTCACACTGATGCATTAAATTTATTTATCTTTTAAATTCCAAGAGTTTTCTTAGAAATAAATATGCATGTGTTTGTTTGAAACTAAAATCAGTTCTGTTCTGCTGCCCTGGATATAATGCTTGACAGAGAGGTGTTTTGCCAAAAAATCCATTTAATAAATTCTGAAATTTAAAACAGGAATAGTGATAACATTTAACACTGCTTTAGATGACAGCTAACGAGTCCTAGCTAGGACAAAGTCAAATTATTCACACTGGATGGATTTGCATCAATAGATACCTTGTCACCAAAACAAAACTGACAGATTTTTTTGTCTTTGTGTCATATGTCTGTGATGTATTTTATTGCCTGTAGATTCTAGTTCAGAATAAACCTACAGCAACATCCACATAAAAAAGAATGAGCCTTTCTCATGTTTTGCATTGGTTCAGACATAAAGCTCATGGCACTGCACCAGACTTGGAAAACCACTTTTTTTTTTAATATGTTCCAGCTTTGTCTTGAAGAGGAGATACTCAAAAAAGGGGGAACACTTTAAGAAAAGCGTGCTTAGCTCAAAAACTATTTCTGTATTGATTTTGGACATCAGGTACTTCTTAAAAGTGGGAAAGATTCCGCACAGTTATTTTCCCGTGCACTAATAGAGAAGACAAAAATCATTCCCTCTCCTGCTTTAGGCACAGAAAGTAGCAAGATAGGAAAAGACTTTTCTTCTTTTTCTGTTTTCTCTCACCCATGGTGCAAGCACTGAGCAATGTAAATTTATTTTTCAGTTTACAGCATGTCACCTTTGGTGTGTTTCTTCTAGGGGTGGTGACTTCTCTGGGCAGTCTGTTCCAAGCATTTCTGTGAAGAAATTATTCCTGAAGTCCAACCTGAAGCTCTCCTGGCACAGCTTGAGGCCATTTCCTCTTGTCCTGGTTACCTGGGATGGGAGTCTGACCTCTCCTGTAAGGGAGTTGTGGAGAGCCACGAGGTTCCCCTGAGCTTCATTTTCTCCAGGCTAAAGAAGAATAAAGAACTCCTCTAGTTTTGATAGATGGAGAGTCTCTACTTTCAGTAAATATCACTTTATTTGGAAAAAATGTCCCATTCTTCTCCCTTCAGCTGCTGCAATCACTGCTACGTGACTGTCATGACAGACAACACTTATTTCAGAACATTCAGCATTTTGCTCAACATACATTGATATTTTTGTTTGTTTGTTTTTAATCTAATCTGTCTGTTAACCATATCCCACTGGGCCATGAGCCTCTATTTTACAATATCAACCGTCCTGTGTTTGAAATGGTACTCAAGTGCTCCTCTCTTTATTTAAAGTAATACCAAGTTGTCAAGCTCCAAGTGACGCGAGTACAGCGAAAGCAAACCGACAAATACACAAAAGCAGCTTTGAGGATACGAGCTAAAGCATAGGAACCGAGGGAATTTTGAGGTGTGTGGAAACGCGGATGGGTGTTTTTCCTACCTGATGAAGAGCTCCCGAAATAACCAAAACCCAGTGTGACAAACCTATCGACAGTCGCGATAGTCAGGAGGAGTAACGCTGTCATTTGAGTGCCCTCTGCCGGACTCTGAGTGGCATCACAAAACAACCACGAGTATTTCATGTGTTTCAGAATTAATTAAAAAACCCTCAATCATTTTGAAATAAAATTCCACGACTCCAAGACTTTTAAAAAATGTTTTTAGTTTTAAGCAGGCGTGACTCTTTCAGCTGAGGTAAGATAAAATGTTTCTCGGAAAAATACTGCTTTTGCCAATTTTGAGATAAAACCAGGTGCAATGATGCAATTAGATGACGTGTTTGGCTTAAATGCTTTGGCTTACTGTGAATTGTGACTGAATTTGATGGAATCAGAAAGCTGGTCTTACCATTGAGCTCGTCTTTCCTGTGTATGACTACATGGGTCTGCACACAGGACCAGGATCACTTTTTGTGTGGCCTGTGGCATGTGGATGTTCTGGCAGCATTTTTGACCCCACTAAAACCAGCAGGCTGGCTCTGTCAGAACTGCCAAGGAGGTCTTTCTTGGTTGAGAGTTTGGTTCAGTTTGTGTAACTCATTCTGCTACTGGTAATCAGGTACACATAAGGCACTTCCATACTTGTTTGTTAGTGTTTATTGTTGTTGTCTGCAGTTTTGCTATTAGTTATGCTCACTGTGCAGTGTTATTATTTATTATTTAGTTACTCACAGCATTGTGAATGGTGTTTCTAAAAGAAGCTGACCTGATTCACATGCAGTCACTGGTCTGAATTGCTTTCTAAATAGAGGATTCATTTTCTGCATCAGAAGATCCTGGCAAACGTTCTTTGATTTTGCAATTGTCTTCTTTACTCATAGCAGCATCTTCTTGTCCATTCTCTAGAGGCCTGGAGTTCTTATTTTGAAAGTGTTTCTTTATCAATGTATAAAAAATTATTCCAACCAAGTAGGAAGGACCTCTTAAAATTGCTCCTAAACCAAGGAAGACATACCTGTGGGAGAGAGAGCATAGAAGATTGGGCCAGGCATTGCATTTTTCAAAAACACTGAAGAAAATCACTTTAATGGCTTTTAAGGTTCTCATATATACAAAATAAGCTTAGGGGAAGACATTAAAACTCATTGTGAATGATACCAAAAACTGGACATTTTTACTTGCAAAAACTTCTCTTAAAGAATTGAAAATATTCTTCCTTTTTTTTTTTTTTTTTTTTTTAATAAAGATTTTTGAATCACTTTGAGGCTTTAGGCTCTTTAGGCCTAGAAATGTCTTGAGGTGACCAGAGTGGTCTATTGTATGTAAAAATAAAAAACACATCAGAAGTGGCTTGAGTGAAACTGAGAAAAAACTATGGAACATTCCCCCAAGAGATGATAGTGTTTGGGTTTCACCAGCACCTACAGCTACTCAGTACTATATTCTTTCATTCTTTTTCTCTGAAAAGTGGCCAATTTCACAAAGTTAACATTCTTGCCTATGTGGACGAACTACTTGCAAACAAGGTAAATTTGGGTAACTTTCCTCTTTATGGTAAGTCCTAAAGTCTGAAGTATTTTTAATTTGCTCTAGGTATATTAAAAATACACAATTCATTGCAGAAATCTCTGTCATGGATATTAAATTTCTTTTGCACAACATAAAAACAGACTAAAAAGTGAGAGCTTAAAATTCGCTCTTGAGATTTTTCAATTTCGGGAACTCTGGACCGACTTAAAGCTGAGGCCAGAGTTGGTATCTGACCATGATTTTGGAACACAGCCTGCAGTGTAAGAGAACAAAGCAAGTCTTAACACAGGGAGGGTTTTTTGTGCCCTAATTTGCTTTACCTGTTTGCATTGGCATCATAGAGCCTGCAGGCCCCTCGCTTCCCACAGCTGGTGCTTCCCCATTTCAAGCACGTCCTGTCGATCGCTGCGCCGAAATAAACTGGTGCTGGGATCCCAGCTGCAAGGAGAGAGACAGGCAAAAATGGGACAAGATTCCACGGGAGAGGACATCTTCTTAGAAACCAGCTTAGTGGTGTGATTACCCGCTGCAAGAGCGGCGCTAGGTGGGTGGGGCTGCAATGGTTTCTCTTACCCAGCATTCTCATAATGAGAGTGTACAGACCCACTGCGAGAGCTTTCAACTCTGGCTGGACACATCTGAAAGGAAGAGGGATAAGGAAGAAGTGTTGGTCTACTCAGTGCTCAGACATGCCTATTAAACTGCTATTAAATACCCTGTATTTAATGCTCTTGTTGATGGAAAGCCAAAATTTGGAAGAAGAGTGTTTCCTTCATCGTGTAAAGTGGGATGAAAAATGTGAATTAATGTACTGATTTCCATCAAATAGCTCCTGGCAAGTCCAGTCATTAAGCACATTTAAAGAACTGAAGTTTTACAGTCATAATCAGAGTCTATCCCAACCTTATTGAAATGCCTTCACTATCACTTGATGGAATACTTAATGGGAAATATCCTATTGCCCTAGAAGACAGAAGAGTTGCAGTAGCAGGGTTAGTGCGGCATCTTCCTGTGCTTGAAAAGAATTCCTCTGTACAAGGACACATCTTGGACAGCACAAAGCAATATGCTCATCTGTTTCGTGGGGAACTGCACTGCAGGCATCAGAAATGGGCACTGATCTTGAATTCATTGTATATCCAGCCTCTGCCATCTCCTTGCACATCCAGAAATCCTGGCAAATGCTTGGCACTTTCAAAATCCAAGCAGAAAAAAAGGATGTGTTCTGGAAAACTTGATTACAGAGCCATAGAATCAAAGAATGGTTTGGTTCGGAAAGGGAAGTTAAAGATCATCATGTTCCAGAACCATGCCAGGGGCAGGGACACCTTCCACTATCCCAGGTTGCTCAGAGCCCCATCCAACCTGCCCTTGGACACTGCCAAGTATGGGGCAGCCACAGCTTCTCTGGGCACCCTGTGCCAGGGCCTCACCACCCTCACAGGGAAGAATTTCTCCCAAACTAAACTTTCCCTCTTTCAGTTTGCACCCATTACTCCTTGACCTACCACTACAGTTTCTGGTGAGCAAGAAAGTCCTTTTGTTCCTAAGGTAAAGAAACAAATGTGACTTTGAAAGTCTCACTAGAAAGCCTCCACCTTTGGTACACAGTCAGCTGTACTCACCTAAACATGATCATGTATGCAGGAGTGGCTCCCAGGGCATAACAAAAGCCACCTACAACTTGTATTACTGTGTAATAAATGAACTTCATCGAACAATCAGCACTTTTTGGACATTGCCCCAAGGTGGCAGAATTGTTTCCTGTCCATGAACTATTGATTTCAAGACATCTGCAGTTATGGAAGACCTGGAAGACACAAAACAGGTTTGGTAGGGCCCTGCTCATGAAATGGGGATTCTGTTGGAGAGAAAACAGAGTAAAGAGATGGCTCCAGATCATTTATGTTAGGGAGTGGTCACCTGGCATCAGGAAAGATGTGAATGGCACAGCTCAGTGGAGGTTTACATGGACTGGAGCTTTGTCTCTGGGGCTCTGGGCATTCTCTCCAGCACTCCATGCCAAACAAAAATCAGCCACAAGCAGTTTCCTGACATCTCAGAGAATCACATGGAGGAAACGAACTGCCTTTCCTTAACCCATTTTTCATATTTAAACATTAATGATCAGTAGCAGGGGAGATACTACTCTGTCTTAGTGTACTTCAGCTGTTAGGTAAAACCCCAGAGCAGTCAAAATGGCATTTATGAAAGACAATGCATGGACAACCTTCAGGCAACATAAAACCTATTTCATTTGTGTGTTTCCCCCTCTTGTGCTCACCCTACAGAAGGTGGAAGTTTATATCTAGAACAAGGAGATCGGGCTCTTTGCTTAACGTGCAATAACTCAGAGAAATCTCTCTTTTCTGTGCTGTTCATAGCCAGAAATCAAAAATACCTTACTGACTGGTTGCCAGTAACTTTGGTTTTCCTGAAATGCATCATCCTACTAAATCCCTGCTGTTACATGGGAAATAAGCTGGTAGAAAACCTCAGAAACCAAATCAGGGTCTTACTGTGTTCTTTCCATGTCCCACAGAAGCCTTGCACCCAGCCAGACACGCCGAAACATAGGTGATTCCATTGGCTCCACACACAGGATCCCACATGTTGGAGGCACATTTGCAGTGAGAGTTGCACTCAGAAAATAAGGAATTGTTGTGGTTCAGAATGGGGTTGCTTGGAAGTTAAGTTCAGACAAGTGTAAGAAATTTTTAATTCAGTGCTGAAGTCAGTGAAGTCCCTTCTCTGTGACAGTTTTTGCTGTCCTAAAACCCACCTCATATGCCCAGGACATGTTTTCACAGCTGAGGTTCTACATCTGTATTTGTCTCTTTGAGATTCCATCTTACTTGCACTGATTATTAAAGTGATTACTAGATTATAGACAATTTTAAAACAAATGAAAACATTGCTACTGATTTTACAGGTGTAGACAGAAAAGAGAAAGGAGGAAGAGGTCAGTTAGACTCCCCCCTAACTGAACTTAGAGCTAGCAATAGTTCTCACAGTCTCATCAAGTGTATCTTTATCTGTTGGTAAAAATGCACCAGTGTCAGAAAAAAGACCTCCTAATCTCTGTAGTTAAAAAATACTCCTTTGTTAAAGCCTAGCCTAACTTTTCATAGAGATATGAAGAATGCAGCATTCTCTTTTGCTTTCAGACCTCAGACATACATAAAATATTGAGCAAAAGGGGATGTCTTCCCTCTTCCTCTGCTTTCCAGGTAAATTAAGCTTATGTGCTTGCCAATTTTTCATCCCAAAGTGTATTCCCTGGGCCACCATTTGCATTCTTAGGGAAAACTTTGCACAGCCACACTCCCACCCTCCCCCTGCATTGCTAATAATGCAGTTCCTAATTAATCTTTAACCAGCACTGGGCTTTGCCAGGCTGACACTCTGTTGGCCAACAAAACTACCCCAATGACATGTGGTAGTGTTCACCTTCTGCCAAGCATTGCAAAATCTGTTTCTCCTTTAGCCTTGATGTCACAGCACATTTTTTGAGAACTCTGGGGAAAGCCACAATCTTTTCCATTTTATACCCACCCTTCATAGGACACTGTCAATCCTGCCACCATATAGTTATCACAGCCAACAAAAAAGTGCAACAAACTGATGGCATAGGCCAAAAATGACATGGTAAATGAAAACTTTGTTGCTCCAATGATGCCCATTTTGTACTTTTTCATTATAAGCCCTCCTAGGAAAATTCCAAGACCTACAGGAGGTAAGGATGTCATTCCTGAAAGAGATTATAGAAGGGGAATGTTAGAATTAAAGAATCATTATAGTCTTAAGAACCAAAGTCTGTCCTTATTTTTTTTCCCTGGCAGCTTTATGGTCAGTTATGACTTTAGGAAGGTTTGTGATCAGTCCAACCCCTGGGTTGCATATGCTGTTTTTGAAGTGTCTAACCCTCCAAAACCACTTCCACTGCAAGGAACTTGTCAGATGCTTCAGCAACTAAAACTTCCACACCATGCTCCTTGCATATTTGTGGTGCCCTTGCTATAAATATAACATAAATGCAATGTAATGCAATATAATTAAAAAATTTCTTACGGTCCCTTAGGCACAAACCCTGTATTTTTTATAATTCAGGTTCAGGTCAGACCACCATTTACCTCAACCTGTTCTACAAGGAATTCAGCCCCAGATAAAGCAGGCCAGAACTTATCCCCATGCACTGCTTACAGCACAAGCAGTCCTTGCATGGTGTAACTCACCTATCAGAAAGTTGGATTTGGATGTAGATTGTCCATACTGTTGTTCCATGTACTTTGGTTTGTAAGTCAAGAAACCAATAAAACCACTGAACTGTAACAGTGAGCAACACAAAAATGTAAGGTACATTCGATTACCCAATACTTTTTTCAGCGAGGTATAGAAATCTGAAAGAAAGGGACATATGAGTTGGCATTGAAAGGTGCATGGCATAATTACTGGTGAGTAACCTGCAAAACTTAGGGCAAGGTCCTGCTCTCTGCTGTCCAAGTGCAAGTTGTACTGAACTTCATTTGCATGAGGGTATCTGAAAGCAAAATCAAGTTCTTGAAAACACCAGAAGTTGAGAGAGAGGAAGAGAATCCTAAAAGAAGACAAAAGTATGGGTTAAGGCCTGGGTGCTCTTGTTGAGATATGCACATGAAGACTAAAGGGCTCCACACAGCACAGACTTTGTTCAGCTTGCATGAATATTATCACAAGCCCAAGGCTAAGTGAGACCTGCCTTGGTGGAGATGCTCATTGTCTTCCACTGAGATCTGAACAAAAAAATTCACAAATGAAGCAAAGCCACCTCTTTCCATCACCTTTTCACCACTTTTTTTTTTGCCTAAGGACTGCCCAGCCAGAGCTATTCAAGCCTGTCATCAGGTATCAATGTGTTTCAGAGTCCCCATGAACAGTCTCTCAAATGAATAATTTGTCTTTCCATATTGCAAAAGGAACCTTTGGATATTTTCTTTAGGTTCAGAGATAGGAACACTTTTCCACTGTTCAAATTTCTTCCAGCACACAATTTTAGAGGTAGGTGTCACTCAGGTGGTGATTTATTGCAGGTGATGGATGCAGAACCCCAGAGCCCTGAACAAGCTCTTTCACTTCTAATAATTTTTGGTGGACCTCTCCTTTCCTGGGGATAACTGCCTGGTTTAGATGGAAGTGCAGGGGAGGCAGAATATTTTGCAGAACTGTTACACTCCCTGTATGTTGTGCCTATTGCTTTTCACATTTATACAACAGGAGAAACACTTGCCTTTGAGCATTACTGACCACTTCCTTGGCTTCGTTTTTCCAGGAGAAAGTTTATTCCTTGAGGCACCTGTGTTTTCCAAGAGACCATGCGAAGTTTTGTCCTTCTTGGCTTCCTCTGGCTTTTTCAGGCTCTTTGGCAGGAAGCAAAATGGAATAGCAGATAGGAAATTGGTTGCTCCACCTATTAAAAAGCCAAGCCACCATGCACCCACCCAGCGGGAATCCTGTGGGGTGATGGTGATGCTCCCTAGAAATGAGAGAAAAAGGCACAAGTTACCCCAGTGAAGAAGCTGAACCTTCCGAACCTTTGTCTGCTATGACAGCTGCATTTTATAGTGTCTGACTTCCAACAATAAACATCTGATGAGGGCCCATCCATGCAGTGAAGGCATCAGGAGTCACACCTTGAATGATGTTATAAAATCACAGACTGTTTTGGGTTGGGAGGGACCTTAGAGCTCATTTTGTTCCAAAATTCTGCCATGGGCAGGGACACCTTCCAGTAGAGCAGGTTGGTCTGGAACCCACATAACCTGTCCTTGAACACTTCCAGGGATCCACAGCTTCTCTGGACAACTGCTTCCCATGCCTTACCATCCTCACAGGGAAGAATTTCTTCCTAACATTTCATCTAAACTTCCTCTCTTTCGGTTTGAAGCCCTTCCTGTTGTTCCAGTGTCATTTTATCTGCCATTCTGCATCTTTCAGTGATGTTTTGTGACAGATATGGCAGCACTGAAGTCCTTACCCAACACTTGGGAAACTAAAAGGGGTGGCAGACAGCCCTCAAGCCTGGTGTGCTTTTTGGGCTGGTGCCTTTTTCCTGAGACCATCCTCTGCTCTCCTGAACTGTGTAGGTTGCTATTAAGCAATTGAACATTCTCTGCAGTGTTAGGGAAATTAGCCACAGATCTAAATGTACTGCAAGGAAGATGAGAGTAGCTGGTGGTATTTTCATGATTGTTAATTCTGGCATGTTTGGTGGGGGACCAAGATTATAAGATTTTTACTGCATGACCAGAATTGACTCACTGTCTTTAGAATCAAACACTGGCTTAACAATGGGCAAAGACAAAATAATTCACCTGTCTAACTACAGGACTCTGAAGATCTGAAAACTTCTCTGTCCTGCTAGAAAAACAAGATCACTGAAAAGGAACAGGATGAAAGACCACAGCCACCACTTTCAGGGATGGCTGTGTCCCCTCTGGCATTGTGCAGATGTGAATACATACATGTGTTTTCATTTCCTCTCAAAAAGTGTAAGTGCTGCAAAAACCCTGTGAAATGTAAATATTGTAAAATACTCAGTGGAAAGGGTAGATGATGCCCACAAACTGTAAAGCTGTTGTACTAGTAGAATTTTTTTGTTAAAATTCCAGTTTAGAAAAAAATCCTGGGTCTGTGAGAGTTCTTGGTACTAATTCTTAGTGTTAAGTGTGTGCTATAATCCTTTAATCTTAAAGCACAGTTCTAAAATATGCTCCCAGTCTAATTCTGTCTTTACTCTAAAAGTTTTCAGTAATTTAGTAAAATTGTAATAAATTACACAATAAAAAATAATTACATAGATATATTTAAAATAAAAAATATATTAATATAATTAATATAATGAAAATGTATGCAACTATTTAAAGAACTTCTTATGAACAAATATTAGCTTACTCTCACATTTCCTTTTTGCTTACCTGGATCCACAAATCCAATATCCACGTACAGCTTTGCACATAGAGATCCCAACAGGAAGCCAAACATGGGGCCCATCATGGCTATTGTGTGCAAACATGCTGAAAATACAATGAAGCAGATGCTAGTACCCTCTCATGGCTGAATGTTGTCTTCTGCAGAGGGTGATCGACCTCTCATGCTATGAATCTCTCAGTTTTGATGTTGAGATTACCTACATACACAGGAACATTCTCTTCTTTAGCAAAATCATCGAGGTAAGAGATGCCCAGAGGTGTTATTGGTGTCTCACCAATCCCACGTAACATGTTTCCCAGTAAGATATATATCCACATATATGAGGATGGTTCCTTCTCACAGCCTGCAGATGAAAGTTCACACCTTTGTAATAAAATATTTGAGTGGGGAATACTGAAAAATCACAGGAAATGTAGCACATGAAATGATTATAGATTAGATTTAAGATATTAAGAACATCTTCCTTATAGAAGATAAACGAAGGGCTGTCAACTCCATTATAACTTTTCATGACCTTTTAATGACACTTTCTTCCACCTCCATTGCATTTGAAAAGTACAGGTAAGTGCCACCCATCAGAAAAAATGCTCATTAAAAAAAATATCTTTGATATTTTCATAAATATATTACCTGGAATATATCATGTATCTTTAATGTGAGAAGTTTGAGATGGTTTCTGGTGCAGAGCTTGGCTCATTCTCTACCTGTGTCCCGTACAAGCAACACATAAAAGAGCTGTATTCCATATTGTAAGAAGGATAATAGGAATCTTCATTTATTTCTGTTAAACTCTATGCACTTTCATGTCCTGTCAAACTATTTCTTCCACTCCTCAACTCCAGGTCTTGGATAACTGAACCCTTGCAACCAAGGACAAAACAACGCTCCTGTATTTGTCCTTTCATTTAGAGTTTTTTTACCTGATCGTGAGACTTCCAGGACAGTGTCATTCACATCTTGATGTAGGGAACAGGGATTTATGCTGGAAGTTAGGTTGGCTGAAGAAGCTGTATGTGATGTTGTCTCATACTTATAGCTGCAAACACACAACAGTAGGTTTAGAAGCAGTGCCCACTGGGGAAACACCAGTGTGGTAGGGCTGGAACCACTTGGCTGCTGCTTCCCTAAAGAGAAAGGTATCTTTGATTAAATATCAATTCAAAGTGCTACTGAAGGAGCAAGTAAGATTATTTAAGAATATTCTAGAAAACTCAAATACTAAAATGAAGAACAAATAAAATTTAGAATTCTCTGTCTGGAAGGCATAATGTTTTAAGCTGGATAATTCAAAAGGACTTGTGAAAGTATCTCAGATAGGATTTAATTTTTGGTGTCTAGATTTAGGGTTAGACCCAAGTGAGCATCCTGTGTTGACCCCACAGCCAAGGAGAAAAAAGAATGTCTTGAGTTTGAGAAAAGGTCCCCTTTCCATCTTTGATGGTGTTTGGTCTGTTCAGCTGCTTTAACATGATCCCTTTCCCAGAAACGACTGCTGCTGAGGGGCAAAGTACGATTAGTTTTAGCAGAGCAACATGGTAAAGCACACATTCTGCCTCAGGGAATTGTCCTGGCTCTGTTAGACCAGGCAGGTTTATTTTCCAGGTTGAAACAAAGAGCAGTCATCAGGAGAGGCAGTGCAGAACAATTGCCCTTCAAATGTTCAGGCTCAGGTTCATGAGTTGCCCAGTGCAGACAAGTATGATACATGGTCTGTCTTAAAGAGTGCAAAACTGATGAAAAGTCTGGTGCTAGTGCAAGATCCACTAACATGAAAGACAGCATTCTGCAGTTTTCTTTTTGCAGTAGTATACCTAAAATTATTCTAATATATTGAAGAGATCAACAGAAATATGTCTTACTCTATTTGTTATCCCTGTGCCCAAGCTATGGCTAGAAACATTATCACATATAAGCATAATGCAGTAATTCCCTGAGCTGGGAGAAGATGAATTAAAGTTAACCAGATATAGAAAATCAATTTAACCAGGCATATGAATTTGGAACAGGAAAAACCTGGTATGAGTTCTACCAGCACTGATCCATCTGCAGGTTCTAGCATAATTTCCTTATTTGCCTCCTTTCTGAACAAGCCTGAGTGGAAACCAAAGCATTGTGATTTTCCCATTTTTTCTAGGAGCTGAACTTTCCCTTCAGAAGAGCTGTATTTTTAAATGAACAGTCACCATCCCAATAGTGATGTGTGTGCCACGTGTGGTTCATTGCACGTGGAAGTGAGGCCTTTGGAAATCTAAGGCTAGATATACACCGAGTCTCATTTAAAAACCAGAAAGCAGAATGCAAATCCAAGGTTAGGTTATGCAAATTAGCCATGATTACTACTTACTATCCCATGAAGAAATGAGGCATTGCGGATAAAAAGCTTCCCAGAGCCATAGTAAAGCATCCCACCGCTATTACTTTGGGCCTATGAAGCTTAGCTCCAAAGTAGCTCACAAATGCAATCACCAGCAAGTTACCTGCAAGGTAATGAACCAGAATTAGTGCCAGATGCTTCTCATACTTCTCTGAGCAGTTTTCTGCACGTTAGGAAACATCCATTACCCATCTCAAAGCTCCCGTCGACAAAACCTGCGGTGGATGATGTCAGGTCAAACCTCCGCTCAATCTGAGTGATGGAGCTTTTCATGATCGTACCAGACAAGGCTTTACTGAAGTAGCTGAATGACAGAGCAGCCAGAAACACCTTGGGGAAGATTCAGAGGGAAAATGGGAGGTAGAGGCAGGAAAATTGGTCACAGAGTTTATTTTTAATATTTTTAAAACTATGTGGAACAACCACCACCATGGCAGATATTGGTTACTCAAATTGGAGTGGCAAAGTTTATCTTAACCCAAATTGCCTTTTGCTTGGGTCACATGTCCCATATTTTAGGCCAATGCATAACTGATTCTACCTCAATCACATGGCATCAAAATAAAGGCTTTAAGCAAGTTTTTATGATACATCAGTATGAGGAACGTGGTACTGACTGAGTTTGTCTCTGTGCCATATGATATATTTTGAAATGTTGCCTGTATACCATATATCTCACAAGGAAAAGCTTAATACTCTTTGTAGTTTGACTGTAACTTCCACCAACACACATCGTGGCTTTTGCAAATAGAGATTTATTTGGTAAAATGTTTAAGTTTGTTTAAATATTATCCAGCTATTTCCACACAGTCTAAAAACCAAATAGACTTATTGCTTACTGAGCAAGAGTTCCAATACAACAGAAACTTAGGTAAATAAACAATGCAAATATAGGTTTAGACATTGAAATACTATCTACTGTAAGAAATGAAGCTAATATGGGATGTAAAAGTTTGAAAATTGGTATATTTACTCTCTTTTTGTCAGGAATGAAGAGAAAAATCTCCCAAGTGTGGGGTTTGTTCTACATTTCCTGAGCTTGACTGGCAAAAAGTCCGAGAATTACCCTTTGTGCCTTGTGCCAGCAGTGCCCTCAGAGGGTTTGGCTGAAATCCCAAACTGCTGATAAGCACGAAAACACAAACAAAAATTACTGCAACCCTCAGATCAACCACAAAACATTTGATGAAATATGGTTCACCTCACCTTCTTTTGACCCTACAAGACTGGTGGTGACAGCAACCTCCAGACAAGTGTATTGTAGGCACCTAACTGAGGTTTGTTCAAGTCTTCCACTTGAAGTTGCTGCCTCTCTCTAATGGGCAAGAAGGGGATCCACATACAAGTAACTTGTGAGTAAATACAGTAGATCATGAATTTTTATGTTATTTTTTTCCGAAAAAAGATAAGATCTGACTCTCCCCTGTACCTCTAGTGCATATCCAAAGGCTAGGGGGGAACAGGACTGAAGGGATTGGGCAGGTGACATCTTGAACAACATTTCTTAACAGACAACAATGGTAATTCGTGGTGATACTGCTAAGGCACCAAACCTTCAATCCAGTGGAAGAGGAAGTCTTTTTGACTGGTGGATTTTTGTTTCCTTCATCATCCAAAAGCTGGTCAGGTTCAGCTTCCTGATTTGAGTCATTGACATTGCTGAGTTTGGTTTCCACTGTCATGACTGATTTCTTTACTGAGTGATCTGAATTCAAGAGAAAACAGTAATAAATACAAATGCACATATAGATAAAAAGAGTCGCTTAAAGACCTCTCTGATGATCTGGTGAAACTAATTACAGGAAAATGCTGTGATGTTGAAACTGAACCTTTCTACTGAAAATAGTTTGGCTCAATGACTTTCATGTTCCAAAGTGTCTATTTGTTTAAATTCTGAAGTATCTAGGTTTGACAACTTATTTTTTTAAGAGACATGAGCACCCCCCTTTCTACCTTGTCCTGTCTTTTAATGCTAAAAAGGCAATTTTGACAGAAGAGTAAGAGACAAAGTCTCTGTCCAAAACTAAACCACAAGAGTCAACAAAGCATTATTCCTGAAGCCTGGGGAATCCCAGGAAGCTCTAAATTTGCAGGCCATGTAGCTTAGAACTGTAGCAACACTACAGTTTATTCCTTTACACTGGCTTGCTGGAAACAGTTCTTAGTGACAAAATAATCTATTACTTCAGCTAACTGACCTCCTGTAAGGATATTACATGTTTTTTTCTTCTTGCAATAATATGCAAGGTATCCCTGGTCTCTTTCTGTTTGCAGAGTGCTGTCGATGTGCCCAGATGCACAAAATGATCTGCAACTCAGCAGTTCAGCAGAACTGCTCCAGTTCCCTCAGGAAATTCCTGTAGCCATAGACAATGATATATCTTTTCATACATCATAATGTTTCAGTGCTGAAAGCCTTGCTCTGTTATTAAGTTGTATTTTGGTTTATTGCAATGAATAGTTCAATACTTCATCTTTTTTGTTTTTCTCATCTTTTTAAAACTGTATCTGAGAGATGGATAACAACTAAAAAGGACACTTCAGGAAGAAGCTGCAAGGGAAGTCTATACATCTGTTTGCAAAGTTTATTTAAAGAATGAAAACACTTGCCTGTTTGTGCAACTCCCACTACAATCAGCACAGATTTCTCAAGGACGATCCAGAAGCCACTGCAGAGCCCCTCGGAAAAAAATGGGTCACTTGAAACAAGCCATCTTCAGATCTGCAGACAGGAGTATTGCATATTCTGTTAGAGTATTGAAATTATTGCCCTCGAGTCAGCACTCAGAAATCACAGCTCACATGGATTTGTTTCACCTTTCACAACACTCTCCTCATTTAGGAAAAGGGTGAAAAAGAGGGAGAGGGGGAACAAATCACACAAAGAGAGGTTTTATATGCTTGGATGCAGCTGAAAAAAGTTGGATGAACTTTTCCAATGCTGGAAAAGGTCCAGCTGCTTTCCCACTGCTAATATCTACTTTCCAAACTCTTTTGCGGCTATGCTATAAGTCTGGGTCAGCAGATGTATCAGGAAAAAAAAATTAGCTTCTCCTTCCCCTTGGCTACTCAGACAGATAGGAACAAGAAGCAGAAAAAGGATTTCTCCAATACTGCACAGCTACAAGCACAAATGTTACGAAATAAAATTCCTGGTGCTCAGGAAAAGTTAGTACACAACTTCTTTTGAACAGCTGGTCCTCTGAAATTCACCTGTCTTTGTGTAACCTGAAGATATAAACTTCTCCTTGATGACCACAATAATATGCTGGGGGAGTATATCATTGCAGGTCACAGGATTGGGGAAGTGTTGGGGTTTTTTGAGAGTTTAAAGGTGCAAAATGACTTAGAATCTGCTGGCAGTATCTCCTCCCACCCGCAGATGTCCCTGATGTACAGAGACAACAGCTGGAGATGGAAGAGATGTGGGCTGGGGAAATTCCAGGCCACAAAAGCATTAGAAAAAAAGATAAAAGGTCAATTCACAACTGATGTCAACATACAGTAGCTGCTGAGCCTGATAATTTTAAGTATTGATAAAGTTGCTATTTTAGTTTTTTTTAATTAGCATTTTTCCCCATGTTTAATAAATCAAGGGTCTGGTTAAAAGTATGAAGTATGAAAGCAAAAGTATGATGCTTTCTGCACAAAATTTGCCTTTTCTCTAATATGAGTTCTCTAAAACTACCATTTTTAGCCTGCACAAGCCACTCTTCTGTAACAGTGATCTGAGAGAGTTGCATTTGCAGAAAAATGAGATTAGGCAAGTAAGGTACTGATATTGCTTAGGTAGTCAATTAACCTGAACAAAAATTAACCTATATTTCTTCTTAAGGGGAGAAAACAAACCTCTTCCCAAAAGCACAAGCAAAAAATAAAACCAAAAAAAATCCACTAAAAAATCCTAAGTGGTAGAGAAAGATGAAATTTAATGCTCAGTTCACTTTCTGGAACATTCCATGAATTCACTTGATTTTGTGCTTAGTACAGTGTCTTCTGAGAATCATTTTGGGTGGAGGAAAATCAAGGGTTTTAGTTAACAATCAGTGTGGGTCATTTGTGTTGCTGGGAGCTGAGAGCTCCCACCACATCCTGGGAAATCATGCAATTCAATCCCAGAGGGAATGCAGCCCTAAAAAGGTCAGGTGCAGATTTCTTCAGTGCTTCAGAGGACAGGATATTAGAGGGGACATGGCCTAACTCTGGGCCTTTTCTGTAGATCTATTCCTTATTGGATATATAAAAAAAAATAATTCAGCTTTGTTTTATACCCCCTAATTATATGCAAATTATAATGAATAAGAACATCAACTAAAACACCTCCTCAGGAATAGCAGGTAATTAGTTTACAAAGGTCAAGACAACAGTTTGCTACAGGTTTTGTAGACTCTTACAAAAGAAAAATATGAGGGCTTTTAAGAATCCAGCAAAGACACTCTAAGTCTTTGGGCTGATTGTCACCACAGTTGCACTCTCAGGGACTGTGACATCACCCAGTAGAAGAGCAAATCACAAATCAAGAGCCACATTTCCTCCAGTAATTTATGGAACTGTAATGATGCACACTAACTGCAGTGCTAATCCAGTTGTCTTACTGATTTTTAAATACAACCACAGCAAGACCTTTTAAGGTCACTGAATATGAAAAATGAGTGCCACAGGGCTGTGCAGACCCCAATGCTGCTTGCACTGTTCAAGACACACCACCATTAAATGATGCCATCATTAAAGCACTGACACTTCCATCAGGGCTGCTACAGGTGCTGCTGATCATAGCAAATGTAACTGGTCCCACACTGGTCATGTTCAAGAGCTGCAAACACTAATGGCAACATTTTAAAGTTAAGACAAACAAAAAGAATATTAAAAGAGGTTCCTACCTAGGTTCTGCATCCACAACAACAGCAGTTATACTACCCCACAAATGCTCAAAAGTCAGAGAATTCTCTCCTTAAGCAAAGCTCTGCTGGTACTTGCTAGAAGAATCATTAACTTCCAACACAAACCAATGTTTTAATCTTTTCTCCTCCCAGTTCTGCCCTCTGTTAAAGGTCCCAAAATCCATGTTTATCCACAGCGGTCAAAAGTTAGTTAGGAAGATGTGCAAGTGTGTTCCTTTTGTACATTCTTGTGAAGCATCTTTTTTTTTTTTTTTTCCTGAAATTGTCTATGTTACAATGGTTCACACCTTCCTGGTGTTTGAAAAATAGTGTCCCAACTTCAGCAACATTCCTGTTTCCAATGCATGTTGTTATCAAGTTTTATTTTCATGGTCTATGGCTAAAGTCCCTTCAGCTCAGATCTGCAAGAGTCAGCCAAGAACTTTCAGGAAGGGAAAATGTAATGCCTAGGATGTGTGGAACAAAGGGGGTGTTCAAGAATCATTCATGCTTAGAAGACTGTTCAGATTTATAGTTTAGTGCTATTAACAGCACAGGCAGATGAAATATGAAAGTATATCAGGGCTATGTGTACTTTGGAGCAGTCCTTTATCTACTTGCAACCTTAGTTCAAGGAAAGTGGAACAGGTTTCCAGAGAAATAATTGATTTGATCATGCCCCTGCTATGCACTCTGCCTGATTCCTGAGAGTAATTGTACTTAAAAGATAAGTTATTCTTGAACCAGGTGAGATATGGCTGTTGTCTGCCTGGATATTACATCAAAATATTCCATTCCTGGTAGTTCCTGCCCCCTTCCCTGCCACAGCTTTCACCATATCACTACCATTTCATCATAGAAATCACCCAGCTCAGTCAGACTTTGATTTACTCTTGATAAACCCATGCTGGCTGCTCCAAATCACCAGTTCACTGTGTCCAATATTGGCTTCAAGGTTAACTTGCTCCATAATCTTCTATAAACCTCTGCTGCTATTTTATTGATTCATTTTTGTTATATCTTTTTGTGCAGAACAATTTTTTTAGTTTGCCATGACTAAGTGATCAATAACCTGATCAAAGGGGACTTCATTTCTCATTGCAGAGAAAATCCATGGTATTACACTGTGATTTCAACCATTATATTTAAGTCTGAATGAAAACCAAAACAAAGCAATCAACATTGCCATCACTGCAATTTTTCTAAAAGTTTTCCTCACAGTCAGAGCATGACTTAGCATCATGCAAGAGATGGAAATTCATGGTCCTATAGCAGATGTGGGCCTCTTTTTTTCAGAGTTAGAGATCCTTCATGTCCTGTTGTGGCATAAAGCATCAACCACCCACCTCCAGCAGGTTCCTTAAACCGTGATTGACATTTTCTGGTCACAAGAAAATTCTTGGCCCCTGTTTATTGCTCTTTATTGCAGGCTACTGTACCACACTGCTAATCTGTGTGGTTGCTGGTGTTGCACCAAGGGCACAGACAAACAAACACCTGTGTCCTCATCCTTCTTCAAAGGTGTGCCACAAGCTCCACTCTTAGGCTCTGACTGGGTCAAGGTCCCTGGTGTTTTACAAAGTTTTGAGGTGGAGCTTTGCATTCCCAAGGTTTCATTTTCAGGACATATTAGCAGACCTAACCAAGTGGATTTTTGACCTTTTAATCCAAAACATCTGGAAAGGGATGGAGCTAAATTTACTCTGTGATTGGGAGTAGTAGAACCTGTAGAAAAAGGGGCTACTTTCTTTTTCATACAAGGGAAATAGTATTTCTTTGTTTTCATCATTCTGACAAGTGAATACACATCTGTTTCTCCTTATTTTTCCTATTCCTGTATATACCATTAATTTATAACTTGACAGGAATTAAAATACCTTTTGTACTTCGCTTTCAATACGTTGAGAAGAATTTTTCCGTCTTCAGGCTGCTGCTGTCCAAACTGTCTGTGGAAGCATTCACAATCAAAGTTGACTTATTGAACCAAAAACTGTTGATTAAAACCACCAGAATGGGAAACTAGTGAAGTCAAATCAAAGATTATGGTCTTACACCTAAAAAAAGAGACTTATCTCTTTTTCCATCCAAGACCCCCTTCCATAGTACTTACTCTTGCAGGAAAAAAAAAATAAATTATGATAGTAAAATTCCCTTTATAAGAACACTGAGATTCAGTAATTTCTGATTCCTGCTGAGGTTAGAAGCAGTCCTTACCAAAGCCACAGTACCTTTAGCACTTTACCTTTAGGTTGCAGACTCCTCCAGGCAGAGGGTGGCAGCAGATCCCACCAGAAGAAGAAGCTGCCAGGGCACAACTTGCAGGGGGCTGGCAGCAATAGCAGGAAGCTGCTGGCCAGGCAGAGGCCAACTGTAGTAGGCAGCTTTGATTAGAGCCCTTCTTATTCTCAGGGCACTAATCCCTAGATACAGAAAATCAATGCATTTTAAAATTTAACTCTTTGTTAGCGAACTAAGTAAAAGGGGTACAGCTAAAAGGTGCACAGCTAAGCAAATATTGAAATACCACAGGAACCCTGAGAGGGTGAAAAAAGCCTTTACCATAATAGAAAAGGCTTCTTTGGTGCTCCTGTCCCAGTGTCTAGTTTCAACTTGGTGCTGTAGAGCTAACAGGAGAGAAAAGCATGCTGAGATGCTGATTTGTTGTCTCCAACTTAGCCAGCTTCTTCCACTGCTCAGTGGAGCATTTGCCTTTCCTAAGAACTTAATAATTTGTCATTGATTCACATCATGCATCAATCTGGGAAAAAGTAGACCATAATGTGCTGTTTTAATGATATTTTTTAGGGTTTTTTTTCTGCCCAAGATATGAAGGGTAGATATAAATGCTGGTTGCACAGCTTCTCTTTGCATTCAGTCTTAATCAGCAGCTTGGAGTTGTTATTATAGACACAGAATTGAAGTTCTTGGCAGGTGATAGTGCTTAGATCACTGTAGGAGCCAATCTAAATGTATGAATCTCAGAACAGCAGAAAAAAACCCCAAGCAGACTTCAGGTGAAATCCCAGGGCAAATCCCTCATCACCTTCACGAGGTCTGGGTTATTACCTGATGTAACAGCACTGAAAAAATAATATGGCTTTTGTAATGGAATGCCTGGTATTATATACAACACCACTTCAGGAAACTGCTCATCTGTCCTGTTACCCTACAGCAGGTATTTTACAAGGATGGATGAGCCTTGATTTACAGAATACACCTGACAGAAAAATCTATCAGATGTCAAAACATCCCAAAGACTCTTGTTCTAGTGAAAAAAAAAAAAAGAATTATTTTATTTCTATTATAGTTTTATCCTGTTTGATTTCCAGACACTGGGACACTCTGCACAGTTAAACAGATTTTTGCTGACTGTATAACATTATCACAGGTTGGTTTTTACTTAAACAAATCTGTGTTTTTCCACATTTTGTTTTAAAATTTCAAAGTCACAGGAACAACAAGAGGGTTCTGGTTACCACTGTGTACAACAACCTTGCAAACTTGCCATGCTCAACATCCACAAAGCTTCCTGGCCTGGTCACCATCCAGCTGTGAGAATGTGCTCCACGTGCTCTCCACTAAATCCTTTCCTTATTTACTCTCTTCAAAATGCAATGAACTGTATTAATCTGGGATGAGCTGTTAGTTAACTAACCTCCTGATATTAGGCCACATGTTGCTTAAGTAAGGTCCTTTTAATGAGCACTTTAAATCACCTTTAAAGGCCCCCACGTTTAAATTGCTCTCGTAATTTTTATAGCAATTATGGACTTTTTGTCTTCTGGAGGTTGATTAGCACTGGATGAAGAACTGCCTCGTGCAGCACTTGTTTAGTGATGTTCCAGGGTACAAAAAAGACAACCAGCCTGGGTCAGATCTATGATCCCTCTAGGCAACAGCCTTTGGGCTGGGTTATTAATAATTATTAATAATGTTTCTCTATTTGCAAATGCTTTTAAAAATACCCCTGTGACCTAGCTACTTGCAAGTCTATGCACTTCACAGCTTCTAGGAAGTTTTAGTAACTTGTTTTTCTTTTAGTGTTATGCAGAATTTAGCTGCATGTTGTGTCATCATCAGTCAAAGCAGCCAAAGTGGTGCTGTCAGTGTTTTCTCTCAGCCTATACCAATTGTGCTGTTATTTCAAAATATTGCCATAGTGGTTTCATACATCAGTTTTACTCATTATTTTGAGCACTTCAAGGAGACAATCTATAATTATTCAGCCTGTTTATTCTTTTTGAGATATCCACACCTTTTGCTCTCTGTTTTTCAGTCATTCCTCAGAGGCTGGGAAGGCACAAGCTATAGACACAATACATTGTTCCCTCAGCCTAAAACATAAGATGTCATTTGAGAGATGCATCTTTTGCTGGGAGGCAGAAGAGGAAATGTGTCTCTGGCTCGTGTGCCCCAGGCCTCCCATGACATGGGGCACACCTAACCTCACCCTGCATGTGGCCACTGGGGACCTCCCTGTGATATCCCACTTTTCTCATGGCACAAAGCCCGTGGGTACTTCCCAACAAAGGGGTGAGTCCCACTCTGGCCTCTAAGGCTGTTAGCAAAGGTTGGGAAATCACATCAGCTAATTCTTTTAACAATCTCACCTTTGAAAAGGAAAGGCCTTGGCTTCTTTGCAGTCTCTTGGCTGTGGTTTAGGATCTCTAACTCTAAAAAGAAAAGAAAAGATCCAGATTTGTTGACCTTTGTGAGACAGCACCTGTTTGCAGATATAGTGTAAGATGAAGAACTCTGGTAGGAAGATGTTGATAGATCCAAATACCCTAGTGCTGAGATCATTTTTTCAAGCATTATAACAATTCCAGAATATGTATCTCTAGTCAGGCACTCATCCATGCACCCATGTTACTACTTAAAGTACTAAAATAAAGTAGCAGACTTGAAAATTGTTCAAAGTGGGCATGATTTATACATGCTTGCTAACTTACAGTATTGTCAATGCTGAAGGATGGGAGAAGAAAAGTGGTCATTTTCAAAACATAATGAAAATAAGACTCACTGAAACAAATTCTTTTCTATGTATTCCTATGTGAAAAAAATAAAATGGGTCATGGAAGGAAAGCCCATGTTTTAAGGAATTATTCACTAAGTACAGGCTTAATATATAACCATAGGTGATAACCCATGAAGCTGATTCTTTCTGGCCCCGTTTCTTTCTGAACTAGAGTAGGATATGTTTATTTATCTTAATTTCTTTATTTGTCTGTTGTGGTTTAACCCCAACCAACAAGCAAATGCCAGGCAGCTGCTTGCTCACCTTGCCCCCAGAGATGGATGTGGAGGAGAATTGAAAAAAAAAGAAAAAAAAGAACCCATGGGTTAAGAACAGTTTATTAAATAGAATAAAATAAAATAGAATAATAATAATCACAGTGAAAAGAGAGAAAAAAAAAGAAAGAGAGAAACTAAACCTCAAGAAAGACAACTTTTTGGTGGTTGCTGACTGATATTCAGTGTGTTCCTTAACAAGGACTGATTCCTCCTGGCCAATTCCCTCCAGTTTATATACTGGAAATGGCATTCCAGGGTAGGGAATATCCCTTTGGCTAGTTTGGGTCAGCTGTCCTGGCCATGCTCCCTCCCAGTGTCCTGTGTACCTTCTCACAGGCAGATTATGGGAAGATGGAAAGTCCTTGACTTTGGGTAGACACAACTCAGCAACAACTAAAACATCAGTGTGTTATTGGCATAATTCTCTACTGATTCCAAAGCACAGCACTCTTCCAGCTACTAAGAAGAAAATTTTCTGTCTCCCAGGTGAAATCAGTGACTCTTGCTGCCAGGCATGTGCAGAATGTCACTGTGACAGCTTCAGAATTGGTGAGTAGCAGTGCTCTCCCCAGGACTGATTGACAGAGCCGGAATTGTCCTCATTGCTTCGGCACACAGACAACATCAAGCACTGAGTGAAATGCAGGTATCTCTCATGTTTTATCCCAGTGTGTTGGGCTCCTCCCTCCTGTCATTGGATCTCACAGCTCATTTCTATGGGAAGTGCCCTCCCCAGGAGGCTCCAAGCATTGTTCTTACTCCTGGATGCTGGTGCAGTTTGGTATTTTTTGCTGTTTATGATGATGTAATATGAGAGAGACCTGAGATGGGAATCTGTGATTTACCCTAACCACGACCCTTGACTTTGTCCCATACTCATAAACCTTCAGATTATTTTAATTATATTTCTTTAGTTCAATATCCAGTTTATACCAGGACAAGTGAACAGCTGCAGCTGTCCAGGACCTCACTGCCCACAGCCTCTGGCACTCACCTGGGAGGACAAGGATCTGGGACAGGAGACTGGGTCTCCCACATTCCAGGCCACTGTCTAAACACTCACCCATGTGGCAAATCTGGGCACCATTGGTTCTTCCTCTGACAAATTAATTTTCCCCAGTAATAGGTTTAAAGCCTTACCTTCTGCAGATATTTGGTGCTTAAGCACCATCCTTCTTGGTGTTGCTATTGACTGGACTAGTTCCCTAATGGTACAGTATAAATATTGATAATTGGTAAAGCCCAGTGAATCCCACTCTGATGCATGTGCCCCTCCTCATGCACCCCACAGGAGAGGCAGCAGAGTACCTACAATCACTGCTAGGACACAAATGATGTGATAGGGGTTTCTTTTGCCAAAACTGTGGTGAAGAATGAAGTCTACTTTTCTTCATGTGCTCAAAAATTATAGCTGTTTTAAAGGGTATCCCTGTGGTGCTGCCACTATCTTTTCCAGTGCAAGCTTCCTTGAGATTTTTTTCATAATAAACAGCCCTCCTTTGCACTCTCCACCCCAAATATAATTAATATTGACAAAGTCCAAAAATGTCTTAGTATCAGCTAGAAAATACAATAAATTAAAAGGAAAAGCCCCAAGTCACCTGGTCTTTTAATTCACTTTAATTAATTTTATTTTTCCCAAGCTGTCTCGTCATAGCTTTTAAAGATAAAAATCATATGTATCTTGTACCACTTTGTTATTACATCATAAAGTGCATGGAATTATTTAGTACACTGAGTACTAGCAAGTAGCAAGAAACTGCTGGAAATCTAAAAAAGCTCTATTTTCATTCCAGTTTCCTTTGGATGTTAGTCTTGTGGTCTCTTTGACTGTAATGACAACTTCTATTGTTGATTGTTGTGCTGCTACAAAACTACTGGAGGATGGATTCCTAACCACAACATTTGATGTTTTAAGTGTAATGCATGGAATTCATGAGATGCCCAGAGCCTGTGGCTGATTTGTCCTTCCAGCAAACCTTCCTCCTGCCCCGTGCCTCGCTGATGGCGAGGATGGGCTACAAGCTGGAGATCTCTCCACTTTCCAGGTTGCCAAGTCAGGTTTTGTGCCCTGGTGCCATGGCAGAGGGAGCTGCATGGCAGCCTCCCCACTGCCCCTCCCAGCAGGAGGAAACCGAGGGGCAGCAGCGGCTCTTGCAGCTTCGTGAAGAGGGAGGGAGCCGCGGGGCAGCCGCAAAAACGGTGTCTCGGTGAGGGCACAACTGCACCTCCCCAGCCACAGGAAATGCCCTCACTAGGCAGAAAACATGGTGAGCAGTGTTTTTAGAGCTGTTCACATGCCAAAAATTGGTGGTCTTTGCTTTTGGGGTTTACCGTGAAAATTGCAAGAAGGTGAACATTTTCAGGGTGGATGCTAAGATACTGCTTCACTGATGATGGATTTTTGCCTGGAACACCACTCACTGGGTAAAATCACGGCAGAGATCTCAATTTTCCTAAAGTCTGGTCTCCTTTTCTGGCCAGTAAGTTGACTGAATTAACTGGTCACTATTGACAAAATTATCTTTTCTGCTCTTTGTCCCACAGGCGCCTCTCTCCCCGTTGGCTGAGAGGGTCTCATCTTGTGGAGAAGACCTTTTCCGGAGAACCCAAAGGACAGCAACACTGAAGAAAATGGACACCGTGCCCAAGACCAAAGTCAGCCCCAGGTACACATACCTGAGAGAGAAATGATTGATCAGAGCCTGTGTCAAAGGCAACACATGACCAGAAGGCATCAAGGACACATTCATGTTTTCATCAGGTAAGGCTGCATAAGGACGCTTCAATCAAGGGGATGGCCCCAGAGAGGGGAGTTTGTCAGGTAGAGTGTGGTTTGTGGTCCAAAAAGCATCTCAGGCATCGACTGACCTCCACCCCAATGTGCTTCAGTAACAACAGCAGTAATATTTTTAGGACAGTTTCTCTATTTTTTGGTTGTCTCATAATCAGTACCAGTGATATCAAGACCATTTGATGGCATTTTTGCTTTACAGGCATAATGACAGCAACAACAGCAGCAACAATAACATCATAATGTTTTATTAGAAAAAAGAGTCTCAGCTCAGATTTTGGTCTTTCCTTCAAGTTTTCAAAACAAGATGGACCCTCCTCTCATGTTTATTTTCCTTGTGGTGGAAGAAGGGACAACCTGTTCTCCCATTTTCCTCTTACCACTGTTATTCCATTCTTCATTTCTGGTGAAGCCTTTCACAAATGCAGTTCAGACAATTACTGACCTCTAGCAATAAATTGATAAAGACAACTCTGCACTTAAGCCTCTAGACAAGCCAAGAATGTTTTGTGGAACCTTTGCCTTCCATTTTTTGATCCAGCTCCAACATGGAGAAAAATGAGGTTTAATAACTTTTTTACACACACATACACACTATGACATCAGAGACATTGAAAGCTGAGGGAAACTTTAGCATAAAATTGAGGTTTCAACACAACTTTTTTTGGGTGAATTATGAAGTGAAAGTTATTTCCACCTGATACTGAAACAAGATAATCTGCTCCTCCTCCCAAAAAAGAGATCGAATCAAAAAAAGAATGGTGAAACGTGAGCATTATTGTTAATATTGTTAGTCAGTCAAATCTTACACTCAAATTTCCTATCAGAAATTCTCCTACCAGTGCCAGTGTAGAAGTACTTTAGGAACAGAAGTTAAAGAATGAATGGAGAAGAGCTGTTACCTGAGTGCACTGGAGTCATAGAGTCTGCACGCTCCTCTTCCCCCACATCTCTTCGTTCCCCATTTCAGGCAAGTGGTATCTATGGCTACTCCAAAATACACTGGGGCTGGAATCCCCGCTGGGTGTATTTAACAAATAAATAGAGGTCAGAAATTTGCTTTCCAGGGTGATCAGTTCTGGTCTAGAGGCACGTTCATGCAGAACATTAAATAATATATTCTAACAGCAATGACACTTCCACACTGGTTTTTGCTGGTTCCAGAAGACGTGCCTTGTGCTGCCCAGGCACACACCACCCCTTCCTCCCTGTGGGAAGCCAGGAAAACATGACAAAACATCAAAAAGCCTGTGGAAGTCAGTGGAAGGAGTGCTGGCCACGGTTTGGTTTCCTCACCCTGCGGGACATCTCTGGGGACAAGAAAAAATAGGAGATATTTCTCCTTTCTTGAGAGCAATGAAGTGTGTGCAGCTCGGGTGTAGGGGTGTCCTGTGTGTTGGGCAGGGGATGAGAAGGAACAGAGACAGTGGGGCTGGGGATGTGCAGTGAGGCTGCAGGAATCCTCCAGGGATCTTGAGATCCTCCTGTGGCAGGGGCAACTGCAATTCTTGGGGGTGATGGAAAGGAAAAAGCCTTTTTTCATGGGCTGATTGGGACATCCTGGACCCTGGGGAGCCACCCATGGTTGCTGGAGAAGAGAGTCAGGCTGGAGAGAAAATTCTGGCCTGCAGAGGTGTTAGAAAGAAGCCAACAGCTTGTTTAGATGTAATTTCATCCAGCTGATCTAATTCTGCTCATTTAAATAGGTGACTTGCTTCTTGCTGGTGTTTTTTTGTTTTCAGGAAGACCTAGAGGATTTTAGAATTTCCAGTTCATTGGCATCTCATGTTACCCTTGATTTCAGGTGGCTCTACCACAAGGCTGCAGTGAACCCCACCCCCAGGCACACCTGTAGTCAGATTAATTCCCTTAGAAACTAATGAATATATGCCTGAAAAGCAATCACAAATTCTCAGCCATAGCTGTCCTATTATGCTTGCTGCTGAGTAAGGGGACAAGATGTAATTTTGATGTTAGCTTCATAGTCTACAGGATCACATGTCTATAAATATTTCCTTTGTGTATTTTAATTATACCTAAGACATAGTTATATGATTTATGAAGTACAAAGAGATTTCCTTTTCCCACCCCTTTTTTTTTAAGGTTATATGATATTTATTTGCAGATAGACATCTTTCCAACAATCAAAGCTTAATTCTAAGATGAATTATTAGCAAAGAGTGTATTAAAACCAACTCAGGAGTACAAACAGACTTACCAAGTACTCTTATTGCCAGGGTATAGATACCAAGTGCAAATGATTTCAGGTGGGGTTTAATGCATCTAAAAATAACAATAATAAAAAAGCTGTTAACTAGAAATAAAGCATCAGGTGTATATAATAAGAGCACAAATAGAAAGCAAGAGGAAAGAAAGAAAGAAATGTGATGTTTTCCTCCCTAACGTCACAGACTTTAACAAAATTGCAGACATATGTAAAAAAGTTGATAAAATCAGAACAGCATCTGGTCATTCTGAACATAAGTGTTCAACGTGGTTGTGGATTTTCAGATGATATCAGCACTTGGCTGTTACTAACACAGGACAATAAAATTGATAGTGAAATCATGCATCCATTGGATGCTTTTATCCAGTTAGACACTCCCTGAAATTCAGGATCAAGTCCCAGGCTAGCACAAGGTGTTTAGGCACTCACTTTTCATTGCACTCTACCTAGGATCAGGATGACACCTCCTGTCAAGGTAAATCCTCCAAGCCATTCTCTGACAGAGCAGACCATTTGCATTTGGACTGCTCTGAGATTGCAGGGTGAGTGTGACACCCCCCCCAGTTCTTCTGGCTCCAGAGGAGCTCTGCTCCAGCCTTAGATCATCATCCTGGCTCCTGGAGTAGGAATCACCTGCTCTCCCACCAGCTGCTCAAATTTACTGCTTCTCCCAGCACCTAGCAGACTGACTATTACAAAACCTAATCCAGCACAAAGCTGGGTGGGTGTTTGATTTTGGCAAGTGAGTAGTACCAGTCACATGATTAAACAAGGACATTGTCAGTATGTGGGGTAACACATATATCAATATGGTATTTAATAAAACTTTTTTCCTATAGTCATTCTATTCAAGATAAATCAGAAGAAATAAAATGGGCTGAAATTCAGTTGTCACTATGGATGAACATAGCAATCTGGAGGTACAGTCTTCTGCTTCTGCAGAAATTAATCTAATTTGGAACATGTTTAAAAAAATAATAAAGACATTTCAGAACTAACTCTATTGCTCCCCACCAGTGATAGTTTTCAACACTTTATTCTCCAGTGCCCTGGTCATGGATTATCATCACACAGTCTGTTGATTGTGACTTATACAAGCACTGCCATCTATGAGGGCATGACTGTAAAATGATTTTAAGTTGGAAGAACAGTGTCTTGCTCTCCTACCAGACACTTGCTACACAAGCACACCTCAGCCTAGAGTCCTCCTAAACAAATCTGAGGCCATAGAAAGCAAAAAGTGGAAAATAAAACCAATAACTGGATATTTAATATGTGTTTCATAGGATTTATATCCTGCAAAAAAAATATTCTCCTTCAGATGAAGAGAAGAATTGTTTTATTGTTTGTATTGTCTTTGCACGGAAGCAGGAGTGCTTTGTGATCCTGAGTGATAGCCAGACCTCTTAGGGAGATCTGAGACTTCCTTTTCACTGCCTAATCACCTGCTATTAATAGCTGCTGCTTGAACAACAGCTATCTGAACTGCAGGGCTTTTTTCTCAAACCCTTCAGGGCTTTCCCAAGTTCCTTGGCTATTGTAATTAGACTAATTGCCACCAAACTGACATTTCAGCAAATGACTTGGTCACCAGCTGTAAGCATATTTCTATGACTTCAGTGTGCAAACCATCAAAGTAAATGTCACTAAATCTTACAGGCTTTTAGGGATTTAGTTGTATTTGTGCTCCATGGCAGGTGCAATGATATCTGCTCATCTGAAAACATCAGCTTGCTTAAGTGCTGGAATCTTAACAGAGATGACTGAATACTGAACAATTTTTAAAAGAGATCATTGGAAAAAAATACATAATGAAATCTGCAACTTGACCTTGGGACTATTTGTGTTTAAAGAAAATTTATTTTCCTTCTGGTAACAGAAGCACACTTTCAGTTCAGCCAGATTTTTGGAGAAAGTCAGCCAATGATGGATTTCAAAAAAGATACTTTTGTAACCGTGAGCTGAAAGTGGAATTGTGCCCACAGGTCATTTGTACTGCAGAAAAAAAAAAGTAAAAAAAGGATTGAACTTACTGAAACATGTTTTATTTAGCTGCACACCAAAGGCTGATGCCTTCAATCCAGCAGGAAAACATATAACTTCTCAGTTTCAGTTAAATGTCTCTCAAAGTAAAGTGATTTTCAACAGAAATAAAAACTTTGGAGCAGAACCAATAAAACCCTTTCGCTGATTTCATATAACAAAGCAGTTTGGTATTGCAATTGACAATCTAAGTCTAAGCTTTTCTACCTAAATGGATCAAGCAGCAAGACTCCCAAGAGCAAGTTCTTGGGGCTCAGAAGGGCAGTCTGCTCCATGTGATTTAAGCTTAACCTGTTCAGCTATGAACATCTCCTCACAAACACTTAATTTTTTGTGCTGTGGAGACAAGAAGAACAGCAGGAGGTTGAGCATGGCTACCACAATTTTGAGGCCCTGTGTGGTACCAGATCTGTACATTTTCCACCATATGTCTTATGGATAGAAGGAAGACATCATGTAGAGGGAAAGGGGAAGGGAGCTGCATCCCTGCATAGCTCTGTGCCCGTATTTGTCCAACGTGTCAGAAGCAACCACAGAGAGCAATCTGGCGTAAATCCTGAGGGCTTTGCTGCAAGCTCTCCACTCGTGAATCATCGTCATCTTGGCACATGGACAGCTCAGTTGTGCAGAAACTTCAGTAAAAATTGTCTAAAATGGATTATAGTAGGATTGTTCTTGGAGTGAGCCCCTGGGGAGAGGGAGATGCTGTGTCATTTTCCAGCACTCGGTGGCAACCCTGCAAGGTTTGTGTACACCTCACTGGCAGTGTTTGTGCAGGGCAGTGGAGGAGGATCCTCACCTCAACCATTTCTGAAAGTCTCTGTGTGAATATTTTTTCTGGTTCAAGGATTGTGATGGAACCATAGCTGAAGTCACATTTCTTTATTTAGGTTTTTCCATGAGGCCTATGTTCAGCCAGTTCTACCACTGGCATTGTCCATGTGGTATAAAGATACCAGCAATGAGACAGGGCCTGGTAATTTAATTCAAAAAGAAAGAGAATTTGAGGGTAAGAAAACACAGTTCTAATACTAAAGATTAGTTAGACTGGATTTACTGTTGTTTTGTTTGAGAAATAGAATGTGCCCATCTGGAAATAATTTGGAAAAAGGAACCGAGAAAGAAAGCTTTCCAAAACAGAGCAGAGCAAGACTTGGAATCCAAAGATTGCAAGTAGCTGACAAAAGTCCACATTGAGCAGTGGTGGTATTAAATGCCATTTGCACTTTCTAAAATTATCTTCAAAGCTTACAGTCAGTGATGGACAAATAGTTCCAGCAGTTAAATATGTATTGGGACAAGCATTCAATAAATCTGCGATTATCACAACAGGAAAAAAAATCTCATGCTGAAACAATGTTTAAAACAAGGAGAAAAACCTGGGACAGAGCAATTATATGGAATATGCCACCTTGCAGAGCTGCAAAACATTTCACAATACTAAGAATACCAGGAGGGGAGGGAGTACCAGTCAGAACACTTTGAAAACATTTGGCAAGGCCAGGAGAAATGATTTCTTACCTTAGAAGCAGGATGTAGCCCGGTGTGCCACCTACTGACAAAGTGTACGAAGTGATAACTGATATTACTAGAAAATACAGAAACATTTTGGGACACTCATTTCCTTTTTGACATGGTCCCACCACAGCTGAGGAGCTTTGTGAAGATTCAATAGTTCCCACGCAGCTGCAGTTAAAAAATACCTGGGAGAGAGAAAAGAAAAGTGTGTGATAACCTAAACGGTGGAAAAGTGAATTTTTAGGAATGCACATCATTCTTTTCTGGGTGGATGAAAATTTAAATCCAATATGGGCAATATTTTACAAAGGAAGGTAAAGGAGAAAATTATAATGTACCTATTGTTGATGAATGTAGTTATTAGGTTTTTTACAACAGCCTTGATAGCCAAGAGCTCAAAAGAAAAAACAGAAGCCTCCAGCATTCTCTGCTTGTGATTTCTGCTGGCAACAGCAAGTGAGAAAATCTCAAATGTGGGCGGCAGATTGTTAAAAAACCTGAGGTTTTAAACTGAAGAGGGTGTTCCATGCTCAGTTTAAATCCACTTTGACAGAAACAGTGGCAGTGCCAGAAGCAACGATCTCACGTGGAAGTGAGCGTTTGCCTTACGGTGCTCTTCCCGCCGCCGCTGGACGCCCGGCAGCCGGCGAGGCAGGCGGACACGTAGGTAACTCCATCCTCCCCACAGATGGGGTCCCAGTCGCTCTTGGAACACCAGCAGCCCGAGTTGCACTCTGAAAACAGCTCTGGCTCGTGATCACTCACCAGTTCAGTTCTGTGGGAGAGGAGAAAGTGCAAAGGTATTGCCCAGCAGATGTGGAGGAAATCATGATCACCTCATGGGTTTTGCCCTCTGCCAAGTGCACCTGGCCAGACTCTCTCTGTAGCCCATTTAAAGTTGTCTCTTCATATCCACACAGCAGTGTAAATCCTTATTTCTCTGTTATCCAAATCACACCACCTACTGTGAGATAGTGTTTATTAAGGGGGGACAACTAACAATTTATATTCATGCATTTTCTCAGATTTTCTAAGGTTTTAGTTATGCAGGTTTAACCCAACTAGGCAAGTGGCAAAGAAGGGTTTGAGGTACTCATGAGAAATGGTCTCTGTAGAAGCTAGCAAGGAATATATCAGAATGGGATTCATCCAAATTGAGTGTCTGATACCTTGCAAGACAGCTTTCTGCCAAATTCAGTCATCAGACACCAGTGGAGCAGCTGCTGTGAGTCAGTGCTAGAAACTCCTCCCATAAAGTTGGTTTTACAGAGTTACAGCAGGGGCAAAAATGTTAGCCTCAGGTGTACCTCATGGTTAACATCATGGTTAATCCACGAATCTTTAAATTTTGAGTTCAAAGGCTATTAAATGCCATCCATTGCTCAGCGGCACACAGAGGCAATAACCAATTAATTGAATCTTATCCCCCCTACTGAGCTCCTCCTATTTCCAGGAATCACTGGGCTCAAAGGATAGGTCCCATGGCAATAATAATTAAAAAAGTAATCAGAAAAATAATCTGCACTTGTGACATAAACCCCTCTGGTTTATGCCATAATCATGAGAGGGTCATGACACAGCACCCGCTGGAACGGAGTGGTTTCCACTGATTTGAATCAAATTTCTGGGAAGCATATTCAGGTCAGTCACTCTCTTTTCAACAATATATACTTTGTGAAATAAAATGAGGGAGGAATTTGGTTTGCAGCAGCCATTTCTGCTGAAGCTTGGCCTTCCCAGCATACCCGTGGTACGACACAGTCAGTCCGGCCACGTGCGAGTTCTCACAGCCCATCGCAAACAGCGAGAGGAGCAAAAGGTAACCAAAGAAAGAGGAGCCCAAGGAAAGTTTGGCAGCACCTAAAACACCAATTCTGAATTTTTTCATGATCAGTCCTCCAGAGAATATGCCAAAGGCCACTGCAGGAATGTTAATAAGACCTGAAATCAAACAGAAAAATCTGTATGAATGAAAACCCCAGCTCAAAGGACAAACCTTGTCAGCCAAACAAAAAACTGCAGCAATGAGATGAAGGAACAAAACATAAAAGATCTTCACTCAGGGCCTTTTATTTTGTCCAGACTTAGACTGGTCCTTGGAGTGTTACAAAGATGCTGGGACAGCTTGGAAAAACTTACTCCCAAGGACATGCTTCTTTGCTGGTTCTTTGACAGAGAGATTATGGATAAAGTTTAGATAATGCACCTCCCATTTCTTAAGCTAGGTGTTTTTTTTCCACAATTAGTGGAGTCATCTGCTGATTCCTAGAGGACAAATTTGTTTTTATCTAATGTTACAAAAGCTGGAACAAGATCTGCATATTTTTTTTTTAAGGGTTCAAATTGGTCTGAAAATTTTGATATCTATCAGAGGTTGTGATAGAAACTGTTTTATGGAAGAGAAAGAAAGAGTAAAAGATGTAGTGAACGAGAAATAAATACTGTGAGTTTGAGTCAGCCCTTAGGTTTCTTAGGAAGGGTAGATTTGGAGAGAAAGGAAAATGAGGAAGAAAAACCATCTTATTTCAGGGATAACCTCTCAGCAGGATCCTTCCCTAACCAAACCATCACACACTCTCTGTTGGATGTAGTTCCTATGCTCAGAGAAATCAAATGGTTCCTAATCCTCACTCAGTTTGCACATAGCTGAAAGCTTAGCTCCAGAAAATCTTTAAATACAATGAGAAGTACTATACTGAATGTAGGGATTGTTTTCTGGACTTTCTTTGGCCATCAACTATACTTGAAGATTTCTCCTTGCTTTGAGGAGTTTCGTGCCAGGAAATTCCAGCTTCTATCTTTAAGGAATTAACATAGCACAATGGATCATTACAGCTTTTCTGCATATATATACCTCTGTTGCTGTGCAACTAATGCTGCTCTGGAACAAGGCAGCTCCCTCTGTGTTGGGTAGATGTAAACCTCTTTGCTGCTTAATGCTATTGAAGCCCTGGACCTCTGGAGCTCAACCCCACATGCAGGTCCAGCAGTCAAGTCCACCCTCCTGAAGACAGCTGCAAAAATGTCAATCTCCCTACTCAAAGGCTGAAGCAGCTTCTCTCCCTTGTGGTGTGTGGGACAGCTTGGGATATGTCTTGACTTCCCTTTATTTAACACCAATATCTTCAGAGAGTCACCTTTAACACTCACTGAACTGATCTTCGTTTTGCTGAAACAAATGGGAAGCCATCAAGGCAGCAGATCTGTCTAATGATAAATTTATGTGAACTGCTTTAAAATTCTCAGTTCTTTTCTTGTGTTGTACATATATTACTTTTCAAATTTTCAGGTAAATGGGAATTAAAGTGTCAAATCATGTAAACTTTTAGAGTAACTCTTGCATAGATAAACTCAGAGTCAATTAGTACTGAAGCAGAAATGAATTAACTTACCTTCTATGAGCTATTACTTAAGACAAGGAAGGAGAAGAAATGAACATACCCTAAAAAAATACAATTTTTCCTATATGTATATGCCACTCCCAAAATGTCCATTTTAAAGATATCAAGAAGCAGAAATAGCATTACCTATAACAAAGTTAGTTTTTGAAGATGTCTGCCCATACTGTTGTTCAATATACTTTGGCTTATATGTCACCATGCCAATTAAAGAATTGAACTGAATGATACTTGCACACAAATACAGAATGTAAACTGGATTCCCAAAGAGGTTCTTCAGTGATGGCAAGAAGTCTGCAAGACAAAACAGCAGAAATAACAAGCAGGCCAGGGAGGGAATAACTGCTGTGAGCAATGCTTTGTAACATGTGTGCACCTTCCAAAAAACCCCAAACTGCAGAACATTTCAGAGAGAATTTGTGAAGTTCTGTGGTGCTCCTAACAGCTCCCCCATTTCTGGATGGGGGAACAGTGGGGCAAAACACTAAGCATCAATTTCCCAGAAGAAATATCTTGTTTTATATACCTTCTTTCCATCATAAACTAGGAAGGATTTGGTTTCTGTGTGTCCTCAACAGCTGCAGCACCATTTAGCTTCATTGGAGGCCAAGAGTGCTCAGCACAGCTGACAGTAAGCACAGATAAACTGAGGTACAGATTCAAGAGCTGAGGGAAAATGCTTTTGGCAAAGCAAAGCAAGGAAATGCAACTGTGCAAACCAGTTCCTGTCTAAATCCAGCCTGCCTTAAAACTGGAGCTGGTCTGTGCTCATCTATATTCTAATCAGATATTTGTATGTGTTTTTCTAATGCATGAACTTACAGGAAAAAAGTAATTACCAAAAACTGAGGGTTGAGGGTTTTTTGAGCAGCATTTCTGCAAGTCACTATTGAATAAAATATTTTTGCTAAGCTTCATGATATGTGCTGGGCCACTATTGCAATTTTACAAATCTCAGCCAGAGAGACATCAAAGAGACCTTTTGGTGTGTACTATTGATTTGGAGAGTGAAACCTGAGAGAAAAAGCATAATTCTGAGGGACTCAGAAAGTATAAAATTTTTAAGTCTAAAAGCCTCAACAGTCAGGAAGAAAACTCTAGTGATTTGCCTTTTGCCATCTCTGCAAGCTTCACTTGTTGCTGATAGGATGTGCCTTGGTCCTTGCTCTCCTCAATGATGAACTTGGAGTGCTCTGAAGAGGTGCTGGAGTCCTTCCTGCTCTCAGGTTTGGGGAGGTGCTTGGGCAGGAACCAGAAGGGGATGCCAGCCAGGATGCTGATCACCCCAGCTATCAGGTACCCCAGCCACCACGCTCCCACCCACTGCACGTCCTTGGGACTTATTGGGACACTGGCTGGAGAGAGTGGGAAAGAAGAAACAACAAATACATTTTGAAAATATTTGCTGATAGCAAGGAAGGTGTTTTTTGCAGGGATTTCCCTCCCCAGCTTGCCAGGTTTAGCTGTGCTGTGTGTCACTAGGGGGGTTTAGCAGGAGCAGCTGTGGGGACACAGTGATTGCTGGGGCACAGCAGCAGCCTGGCCCTCACACTGCTGTGCCACATCCCCAGAGATGCTGCAAGGACCAGCACATGGGGCAGCCCAGGTGGCCACTCACTTGCTCCCAGTCAGGCTGTTCTGCACAAAAGCCCCAGGGAAAAACTGTTTTCCTCCTGTTTTTTTTTCCCCTTCCTGTTTTCTCAGAAGGAGGGCAATCAGGAGACTTGATACCCCCTGCCAAACACTTTTCTAGGCAACAACAGGATATTAGAAAGGCATACAGAATCCTGAACCTCAGTCCTACTTCCTCCTGGCTCCCACTATCTCCCCAGATCCTCCTCACCAGAGCAACTCTTGGAGGCACCCACTGCAGACCTGCTGGGGCTGAGGAAGAGTCAGTCCTCCTTCCTCCTCTACACCCATCCTTCTTGCCAGCCTGCTCTGCATGGACTACACTGCTGCCATCCTTTTCATTTCATGGAGTGCCTACCCTACCCCTGCTAACCCCTCATGCCTAGAAGATAATCAGAGGGCTCTTGGCTAAAATGGAGCCTGACTGGATTTTTAGAGCCCAAGTGTTCTGACTTACCCAGATCTACAAAGCCAATGTCAACGTAAAGTTTGGCACACAGGGATCCCAGGAGAAAGCCAAATATTGGCCCAATGATAGCAACTGTCTGTACACAGCCTGGAATAGAAAACAGGGGGCTGTTACTCTCCAGAGCTACAAAGGGCACTGCTTCTTCTGCATCTGACAGCAGATTAGGGCATGTGATGGGTAACAAGTTACACAAATTGAAATATTTTCAAGAAAAAGATTAAAAAGTAATCAATAAAATTTTCCTCGCTACAAGGACACTTTTTATTGTTATCCAGTTAAAGAGTTAAATTCAGCCTGAAAGGAAAAAAATGTCAGGAACCCAAATGGCCTAAACTCAAGAGCAGCACCAATCTATAATTGCTAGAAACACTTTAGCTGACAAGATTAAAAAGCTAATGTCATTTTTTTTAGAGTTGACTGATCACTTTAAGTGGAGGTAGGCCCTGAACAGGCTGAGAAATCACTTTGCTTTGGTTTCCAGTGTTAAGATGTTTCAATAAACCCTCACCCAAACTTTCTGAATTTGCAAAATTCACTTGGAAATCTACAAAGACTGAATCTTTTACAGTGAAAATCTGAGTTTTTGCCTTTTGCCTGGCTGGAAACTTGTCAAGAGCAGAAGCTGATGAGACAGGATTTTTTGGTAATGTTTCAGGTGAATGTGCAGGGGTCAGACAATGAACACAAGAAAACAGTGATACCAACTTTCTAAAGTTTCAGTGCTATTGTTCAAATTCTGCATGAATCTGGAGGGAATGTTTTGAATGCCCACTGAAATCCTATTTTGAGTGTTTAAGAGAGTGCAGGTTTTTTATCACTTTCCAGAGAACTGAATGTGCACAGAGGCTCAGCAGTCCACATCCAGAAGAATTAGGAAGATTAGGGTAACAGCAGGAACCCAAGGTCAAATTCTTTCACCAAATTAAGATAATGGAACTGTGTTGGTATAATTAAATGGGAACTTGGTCCCTTGAGCGTACATGACTGTTAAATAAACTTTAATATTGGAAATTATGCAAACAAAACAATCAGGACAAGTTAATTCAATAACATTCATTCCATTATTCAGAATGACTCAGTTTCCTCTGGCGAAAAATCCATTAGAAAAAAAGAAAACTATTTATTTTACCAATATATAAGGCAGCATTCTCTTCAACAGCATAATCATCAATGTATGCAATTCCCAGGGGCTGGATAGGGGTTTCACCTATTCCACGGAGAAGATTTCCCAGTAAAACATAGATCCACATGGAAGAGCCTGCTTCCTTTTCACAGCCTGTGTGCACAGCAAGAGACAACAACAATGTGTTTATATCAACAGTCTGACACCAACAGCTCAGGGCTTCTGAAACACTTCTGCTGGGGAAGAAACTGTGGGAAAACTGTGGAATGGCTTAAGGTAGAATTTTTAGCATGAGCTGCCTCAAAGACCCTACAATTTAGCTGGTTTTATAAATTTGTCACCACATCCCCTTTTAGAAAAGTCTTTCACTTCCTTCTAACCAAAACTGGGATCTTCTGACAGAAAGATTCGGGAAACATTGATGATGGTGAGCACTGCCAGCCCCAATAGTTTACAGAGATCATCCTCACCTGCATTTATTTTTGCTTGAGATTTTTCCAAGGCTGAGAGTGGAGTTTGGCTTTTATCCTGCAGACATGGAGAGATGCTGACAGTGGAATTGATGGTGGAAGGGAATCTTTCATAGCGGTATCTGCTTAGGAAAGAAAGTTGTATTTATTCATAAGTATTGATTAAAAAAAGCAATCAGATCTGTTACTGCCAGATGGGCCTATAGCACTTAAATGCAAATTTCATCTGCATCCACAGGAATCCATCTGGATCTCTTGCCAATAGTAGTTTACAGGGGATACACTGAGCTCTGTTTATACTGCAGCTGTACATGAAAATTGTCCTGTTGCACCTTTTTGCATCAGATTAATTTCAGTTTAACAGACACTGTGCTCTCTTATGATACATGAATTTGGACTAAGAGATTATCAGACACTGGTGTATCCTCTGCCTTGTGATTGGTACTCAGGTTGTTTTTCCTCAGTTTAGTCATCACTTCTTCACTGACACTTCAACAATTCCTAAACCATATTAAAATGTGGCTAATCAAGATCAGAGACTAATAAAAAAAGTTGATTACAGCTGAAAATAGCGTGCACGTAAAATTATTTGCTCAACAGTATCAAATATTTTCACCAAAGAAAAATTAAATTCAGTAACCACATTCCCACATGTCTATTTCTATCTTCATAATCAATGCCTAAATATTTTAGTGAGCTGCCATTCAGTGTGCACAGCCCAGCTGGAAAACACTGATCACTTTGCACTTACCGTCCCATGAAGAACTGGGGCATTGCAATTAGGAATGTTCCAGCTGACATAATTAAGCAGCCTGCTCCAATTATTCTTGGCCTGTGAAGCTTTGCTCCAAAGTAGCTCACAAGAATTATGATTAGGAGGTTCCCTTTGAGAGTACAAAAGGAAAACTGAGTTTTACTGCTTGTTGATAAGAGATCCCCTAAAATAACAATTCCTAGTATGTTGTATAGGCACTGATTGCAGGGAGAGAGGGCTGATGGGGTTGGTCTTTCTCCCTCTCTCCAGGCATTCTGCAGGAGCCCAATGCCTTCTGTGACAGAAAAACCATAAACCTTTTTATAAACAGCTGGAAAAGAGGAGAAAGGCTGTGCCAGCTGAAGAGAGCAAATAACCAGAAAAGCAGAAAAAGGGGGAATCAAACAGAGTTCTATACACTCAGGCTAAGATTTCATTCCTGTGAGTACCAGGGTCCACTGAACACTCATGAGATAAATTCAGCAATCTGAAATTGTAAGAGACAATGACATGCTGGAAACTTGAGTGTGAGAGAGAAGGAGAGGGATTGGATGAGAAATGTAGATTACAATTAGAGGTTTGTCCTCCTGCTGCTTGATAAATCACAAAGGAAGAACACTTGTGAGGGAGGTGGATTTCTGCCTGCAGAAATCTGTGCAGGCAAATTCTCATTCAGCAGTCAAAACTTCTGTTAGTATGAATTATCCACATGCTAAGCTTATCAAATTACAATTTTTTTATGTTTATGCTGAATTTCTTCTATTAGCAATCTTATCTTATCAAATGTAATCATACTATAGTCCCACTTATTTTTACAAGGTGAATCTTCCTCATTTTTATGGTTCAGGGAGATTCATACAATAATTTTTCACAACAAATTGCATCACCTTTTTTTTTCTGAAAATAAAGATGAGTTTCTACCAATGGCACATACCAATTTCAAAACTTCCATCAATAACACCAACCAAAGAGGAAGGGATGTCAAATCTTCTTTCTATTTGTGTGATAGTACTTTTTAGATAACTTCCTGACAGTGCTTTAGCAAAATAAACAAAAGACAATGCACCAAGAAATATCTGTGGGGGAAAAAAAAATACAGTGATTAAAATCAGGCAGTACAGAACATATTATAAATAATTTTTAAACAAGTTTTGCATTCCTACCTCTTCTTTTGCCAAATAACCACACCAATATTTCTTCTACTTCTTATTAAATGCTAGACTGATGATTTGTTCATCTTTTATGAGCAATATTGATAAAAACAGAACCAATATTGATAAAAACTGAACTGACTCTCAACCATTGCTAATTTCAGGTAGATGCCAAAGCTACTGCTCTGTTGACAGACAGAAACTTGTGATTTTCTAAGGAAGGAGTATCTTACACCATAACCATAAAGATAAATGCTAAGAGTGGCTTGGTGGGGAGGTGAGTTTTTGGACATTTTTAACCATGTTACATGTTCTGTGAGAGGAACAGTGACCTGCCAGGCAATTCTCTTCTAGGCTCCTCCTTCCCCTACAAGGTCTCTTGCAATGGCAGTTTTCTCTTAGCTATCACTACACCTGTTTTAGCATGTTCTTCTGAATCAGGAGTGCTCTTTGGAAATTAAACTCCATCTCCCCTCACAGTGCTTTGGTATGTACTTCAAAGGTGCAGGCTGAGCCCCTGGCCCACAAAATTAAGCTGGAAGATGAAGGCTGGTCTGAAATATGTGTAGTGAGAGCTCAGGGTCCTTGGCACGAGCTGTCTGCTCCTGCAGATCTGTTGCCTAAATTTGCCCTCACTGGATGCAGCCCAGTGGAGTTTATGAGCTCCAGGGACACTCACACACAGTGCAACTGCTCCTGGAAACCACAGCATCTCTTTCTACCTTCAGCTGCAGGTGGTGCTGACTCAATATGAATATGAATATGGATGCTTTCTGTAAAACCCAGGCCCAGAAATTAGGAGACAGTAAGGTTTCATGTGAATAGAGCTCTCAAACCTTGTGCTGCTCCTTAATCCTCTCTGGCAATCACACTCCCAGTAAGGAGGTGCTCTGAGCAATGCACTCACCTCCAGTGCAAAACTCCTTACAACATCTCATTTGACAAGGCACAGTGGTAATAACATCACTGCTGAGTGTAAATTCTTGTGTTCAGGTTCAAATATATCTCTGTGTCATGTCCAATACACTTTATCCAGTGCTGGTTATCCCTCCTTCAGAAACAGTTATGGGTAAATATACATAACTACCATAACATTTTACATTTTCTGTATTTTTCTGGCCTAGGATTTTAAATAGCAATGTGAAAGCACTTTTCTTTTGTTTTACAGGAAAGTTGTATAGGTAAACTACAACTTGAAATGCTTCTGAATATCTTTAGCACAAATTTTTTGCAACTGTCCCAGGTGTGCAGTGGTGGAAAGACACTCCTGATTTAGAGCTGGGACAGAAAGGTTCACATGAGTTCACATTCTTCTCTGGTTTGTCAGTGCTTGTAAGCAGCTATTTCACCACATCTTTCTGGTTAATAAAGGCAATTTTAAGACGTAGGAAAGTTGATAACGAAGGTTGATAATTGGTAAAAACTGCCTATTGTTTCCTTAACACATCAGGAAAAACCTGAAGCAGACTTTTTCATGACTTTGAGATATCTTTAATAATTTCATTCTGACTCAGCAAGACCTAATCAGGACTCAAAAAGGGTTAGATCACAAAACAAGAGAGGTTTTCTAAGTTCCTCCAGGAATATGTTCGTTATATCGGTTTGGGTTCCCAGAAGACACAATTTCTTTAAAGAGAAAGAAACTGAGCTGAAATATTATTATTTTTCTATTTCTGGAGCTAATAAGCTGATTCCTGACTGGCTAATCTGTGGCTGAAGTTTTATTCATTGAGGGGATGGGATTATCATTGTAGCAAATGGAGAAACAATGATAGAATGATATGGTACAAAATTTATTGAATACAACTCATCTATTTCAAAACAAAATGTATAGATTTCAGGGCAACTATTGCTGATGTCATTTGCTGTACTGGCAACTGGATTAATATCTGAAAATAAATGTGTGTATGAGTGAGGGGAAAACCAGCAGAAATAAAGGCTGTGCACAGTAAAAAGAATGGGGCAAAGCCAAAGGCTCATTTTCCGTGTAACTCAAATCATCTCACCATTGTATGGTGATTTTTGAAACCTCTGCAGTCTCATTTCAAACTCACCTCATGCAGAGTTCTCTTGAATAAGGAATATTGCAATAATGCTTTAATAATCTAGCACTGGAAACACAAGGACTATAAGACAATATTATTTTGGAGAGCCCAGGAGCCTACCACGGTTACAACCTTAGAAAAAGCCATCTGTACTGACAGCTGCCTGTGGTATCTGTCTGCCAGTGCCCTGTTCTTAACTTCAGGTGGCAATAAGGCAGTTAGAGGGACTTTTCAGGGTGGCTCTTGAAGATCTCATAATATGCAAGCCTCAACCAACAAATTATATTTGATGACTACCAAATGTTAGGCAAATACAGACCTGAAGAAGATTTTCTCGTGACTTAGACATATCTCTAATAATTTCATACTGACTCAGCAAGACATAATCAGAACTTAAAAAGGGATCATTCATCCAAAAGAAAAAAAGTAAAGAAAAATAGAGTTTTTCTAAGTCCCTACTGGAATATTGAAAAACTCTTACTCTACCTTTATACCTCCACAACACGACTGTTTTTCCTTGGATGCGGATGATTCAGACTTGAATGAAGATCGGTCCACAGGCAAGATTGTGTTGTTTGAGAAAAAGTGAGTATTCTCTTTTGATGAAATCTCCATGATGGTATCCTCTGCCTCTAAAGCAGCAAACATGGAGAACACTTTAAAAGGGCATCCTATTAGCTCAGCCTCAAAAGCTCATCATGTGACAGCAACACCCCGCTGGACTGTTTTCCCAACAACAGCAATTACCAAACTTTACAACAGAATCTGACCAGTGCACTGGATGTTTAATTATGGAAATTTGCAATCCACTTGCCTATAATAATGGAGATTAAATCATACTCAGCAAACAGCCATCATCTTCATTCTCTAGCTATCATCAATGTGATTTCATTAAACATTTGGCCAAGCATTGCCAGCAGACTAAACAAGGCTTGTTATCATTCTAAACAACATTTCTCAAGTCCACATGGAAATTCACATTTCTAGATGTGACCAAGTCTGCAGAGATTTCTCAGGGCTGATCTCTGAATTTCCCATATATCTGGGACATTAAGTAATTAGATCAAAGGAAATCTATCCCCCTTAATGAGGCACTTGAATTGTTTTAGATGGAAACATTAGCTCTAATCATCTGATGTTAGCTAATGAGTTACACAAGAAAAAAGAGGTTTAGTTCCCTTTACCATTTTACATAGAGTCTTAGGGCTCAGTGGTCAATTGTTTCAGGAAAAATGTGAATTTGCTTCCTTGCAGGTAAACACAAAGAAGTAAAGAAAACCTAAATACTGCACTTTGAAAACAAAAGTTATCAGTAATTCTTAAATCTCTAGTTACATACTGCAGTACTTTGTTCTTAATTTCAATCTCTAAAGCAGATCTGAAAATATTTATGAAATCAGCTTCTGTGTTCGTTTTTAGCCAGTCCTATGTCTTACAGAACTGCTGCCTGAAAATATGAACAGGAAAAGTTCCTGTTCTTTTATGTTTGTGTGAAGACACAGATCTTACATAAGTCAAAAATATGCATGGTTTTGTGTATATGTATGTACCTCTGGATACATGTGTTTTCATGGCTTACCAAATAGGAACTTTTTTTACCAGAAATAAAAGTGAAAATAACAAAAGTATATCTTTAGATACTAATATTTGCTCATAGGCTCTGTTCATATATGAACAAGACAAAAAGGACTTTGATTGTGGCACTAAAATTTTCACCAAGATCTCTCCATTATTTAAAATAAGAGGCATGACTACATATAAGATAAATATTTGTATTTGACACTGTCCTACAGGAACTCTAATGTATTTCCTTATCAACATTAAGGAGTAAAGAGATTTTTTTGCAATTAAAAATAAATAAATTTTTGTTTGCTGAACACCTGTTGCGCCTATTCCTGTTCTGCTTCTGACTTTCTTGGTGTCTTGGGAAAATCATACTGTGTCTCTCTTTTATGACAATCACATAAGGTGTGCTGCACATCAAATAGCCTCTACCCTAAGGTTTGAAACACCCTGCATATTTACATCAATTTTGGAAAGAATAAACCTCAAAACCTGGAAAAGGAAAACATATGCACCACAGCTAAATGAATTGTCCTTATCTCTGAGCAAAGCAACATCCAACTAGAGAAGGTCTGGCAGGGGTGTAAAGGGTCTCCTCCACTCTACATATGCAGAATTGGTCAGAACAAAACCAAAATGCTGTGGTAGTGTCAGGGTACACTGATGCTTGACAGCAGCGTGCAAACTTGTGTCCCACTGAGTTCAGACAAATCTCAAATGGGCAGCAGAGCTTAAACACAACTTATGCTCAGCAGTATACAAATTATTACAGTGTAAAAAATACTACTTTTTTATTGTCTGACTCTGTCAAATTGAAGAGTGCAAGGAAGGTCTGATAGCCATACAGGCTCTCCAGGTTTTAATCTATCCCCAGCTGCTCCTGTGGCATGGCTTTAAGGAGGGTGGTAGTTTCCAGAGCCACCTGCAACCACCTATCTCAGGGCATCAGTGTGGTTGCCCTGAAAATGTCTCTGATGGAAATTTTTGCCACAAGTTAAAAACCAAGAGCAAAGAGAAATGTGGAACCCCAGTAGAACCCCAGCCCGCTGCACTACTGGATTTGATCCCCCCTCTTTGGTGCAAGCAGAATACACAGGGCTGTTTCACTGTAATCACAAATGTTCCACTCAAATGCTGTTGGCACCATCAGTGCCAACTGGTGATACTGGGAGTATTCCCAAGAGACTGTCAATCCAGTGGGAGGTGAGGGATGTCTCTGGTTTTATCCAAGGAAATACCTGGCTGGGAAGAAAGGTCCCTTACTGAACTGGGTATAGTGGTGGCCTCAGGTTTCTACCACATCTGGGATACCATATTCCTCTAGTGACATAGAAAATGAGGACAGAGACTGCATTTCCTTTCCAAACATGGCAGGAATGCCAGAAAAATGCAGTCATAGAATCATAGAATTGTTTAGGTTGGAACAGATCATCGAATCCATCTGTGGACCCAGCACTGAGAGGTCCACCACTGAACTCTGTCCCCAGGTGACACATCCTCCCATCTTTTAAATACCTCCAAGGATGTGACTCAACCACTTCACCTGGCAGCCTGTGCCAGTGCTTGTTACTCAGGAGAAGAGCCTGACCCCCCTTCACTACAGCCTCCTTTCAGGGACTTGTAGAGAACCACAAGGTCCCCCCGAGCCCCTTTTTCTCCATGGGAAAAACCCCTGGCTCCCTCAGCTGCTCCTCACAGGACCTGTGCTCCAGACCTTTCCCTGGCTCCACTGCACTTCCCTGGGCACACTCCAACACCTCAATGTCCTTGCAGTGAGAGGCCCAGAACTGAACTCAGGTGTGGCTTCACCAGTGCTAAGTCAAGGGGCAATCACTGCCTTGGTCCTGCTGGCCACACTGATGCTGATTCAGGCCATGAGTCCATTGGCCTGCTCCTGCACCTGTAAGATTTCTTTCTTGAAGAGTGTCCAGCCTTCCTTGAGCCCTTTACCCCTCAGAAGTGCCTCCCAAGGAACTCTGCCACCAGTTTCCTATACAGGCCAAAGTCTTCCCTCCAGAAGTCCAGAGGGGCAGTTTGCTGAGCTCCCTTCCTTACTTCTCCAAGGATTAAATCTCTTTCATTTCATGATCACTATGCCCTAGACAGCCTGCAAATCCACTTGCCAGTCCTTCTTAGTTCACAAACAGGTCCAGTGGGACACCTGCCCTCATCAGCTCTGTCACCAGCTGTGTCAGACAGTTTTCTTCCACACACAGCAGGAACCTCCTAGACCTCCTGGACCTCACTTCCTGTATTTCTAGCAGAGTCCCACCATGACATCAGCCTTGCTGCCTTTCCTCCCCAGAAAGAGTTGTCCCTGCTGTCACCATCATTAAGCGCTAGAAATGAAAACACTCCCTCATGCACGGGACTACCCCACTGCCTGTCCCTCTGTGCCTGTCCCTTCCAAAGAGTTGATGACCACCCCCTGCAGCCCTCCAGCTGTGCTCATCACACCCACAACAACTGAGTCAGCCCAGGTGGGTGATGCTCTGCAGGCTGTGCTCACACCATGTCCCTCACTGTCCCCTGGGCCCCCAGCTCCCAGCCAGGGCTCAGACCCCTCCTTCCATCCCTGGCTCCAGCTGCCTGGGGTGTGGGAGCCCCCTTTGGGTCTCTGCTTTCCATCCCACCAAAAGCACACCCAGTAGCTCACCTGTGACACAGCTCAGGTGACAGTGGCACTCACCCTCCCCAGGGCTGGCATGTGCACCTGTGCCTGGTGGTCAGGTCAGGTCAGACCCGTCCCTGAGCATGCATTCAGCAGGCTGACACCTCCAGGCAGTTCCTGAAGTGGCCCTTCACTCCCCCAAAGTCCAGGCAATGAGAAAACCAAACCTCCTTCCCCCCTGGAAACTCCTCCACTCGGCAGTAAGCTTCCTTAGCCATGCCTTTGCTGCCTGTCAGCCCACAGGCACAGGAGCTGCACTTGCTGGGCTGGCAGGACACAGAAGGCTGTTCACCCATGAATCCAGCCAAAGGACATCCTCTAGGAAAAGTGAAGCAACAAAGAGAAGGAGAAAAGCCAACTCTTACCTGGCAGCAGGAATCCCCAGAGATGGTGCCTACGAGTTTTCATAGGTAAGCTTCCTCTACTGCTTATGCATAGCCACACTTGGCTGCCCAGACACTGCTCCCAGCCTAGAAGGGGGAAAAATTGGAGGGGAAAACCTCCTCTTAGAAATTACCCTGTCTGTGGATGTACATCTTATACTGGAGGTAGAGAAAGAAAAAGAATAGGGGTGGGGGAACTTGTTTTGTCTCTTGTTTTGCCTGAGCATTTGCTGCTTGTCTGCCCCCCATCCTCCTCCCCCACCTCCTAAGGTTTTTCTTCCTCTGTCCCCTCCTATCAATTCCAGGACACTGGCAAAGTCACACCAGCAAAGCAAAGATGGGAATCATGAAGAGCATCTAAACAGTTCCCAGGGGGTATTTTCCTTTGCAAGTTGCTGTAAGTTTGATGAGGCACGTGACAAAGATTTGTGGAGAGGAAAAAAACCCCAAACCTCTGATCTTATTAATTGCTTAATTCCAGGAAACAAAAGACTTCAAGGGGGGATGAACTTGGGAAAAAAAGAAAAAAAGAAAATGGGGTGTGTGTGAAAGAAGACAGGCTGGAGGGTGAACAGGTGATTCACAAAGACTTCTTATCCCATCCCTGGTCCTTCCTGTTATACCCTGCTCCCCAAAATCCACAGGGCAAAGTCCCTATCAACATGATGTAAGATCAGAGTGAAAAGGTCCATTAAAGGGGAAGACAGAATTGCATGGGAGAGTCAGTCTAGTACTTTGCCACAAGGAAGGGAAAGGAAAATTTTGCAGATTTCATTCCCACCCTGAGTTTTTCCTGCCACAAGGTCACAGCTGCTGAAACATTTATTTGCAAGTTTGGGTAAAGGTGAAGAACATGACTAGTTCCCCCTGTAGTTTGTTGAGCAGAGAGAGGCTGTAACTCGTGTTCTGCCACCCTGCAGGCTTTGATTATATAAACAGAAAAGATATTAAAGTTAGAAATTCTTCTTTCTTCTCACTTCCTGTTCTCTCCCACCCTCTGCAGTACAGCAGGTTCCCATGGCAGCTAAACCCTCACTCACACAGCCAAACACAGAGTAGGATTCTGCTTTCCTAGATTTAATACAAATTATTATCCTTTCCCTTGGTATTTCTCCATTTTGGGTTCTTAATGTGGCTGGAATTTTATTACACTACACCTAATTCACATTTTGTACTTTAAGGTATCTTGGATCCTTCCTTGGTTTGGAAACTTGGAAATCTATATTCCCCTTTTCTAAGAGATATCAGGGTGCCTAATAGTCCACAGTAATTAGTGATTAGGAGACTTAGTGATTATGAGCTCTTTCAGCCTCTTTAAGAGAACAGTTTCCAGGCCATTCCCTTCAATTATTGGGAAAACTGAGTGTACACAATACAGGATCTGTACTAGTTTTGCATGATCTTTAATCTTCATTGCTGACCTTGTTGCTTTCAAAGATTTCTGACACACATTCCAGTTATTCTGACAGTGGTACCTTTACCACACTGTCCTTTAAAATAAGTGAAGTTTCATGATCAGATCTGTAAATTTGTTATAAGAATCCCTTAATTCCATAATCCTCCAAGACCCCCTTAGGGTACAAATTGTATTGGTGAACATCAGAGCATTGTCCTCCGCACTGACAGTAAAATACTGGTTTTATGTAGTTTAGGAAGCAGCAGTGCTTTGAAGAACGAGGCCCACAAGGTTTAGTGCAATCTTCTCATTTTTTGTGGATTTTTTGTTCTTTGTAGCACCTCAGTATCAGGTTTTTACCACAAGTTGGTCTTTTAGTGAAATTTCATTATAGATCCTTCTCTGACCTCCTTATAGATGTTGATATCTTAACTGGAACTTCCCCCAAACCCCCCTGGGGGAGGCATTTCCCATTGTGGAAAATTTTGTTATGCCTCCAGAAGAGCGTCACCACTCATTTATGAACTGATTTATAGCAGGTCCTCAGAAATGGTGGTACTTATGTCCTCCTCAATAGTTTCCAAGATGCTCAGAATAAATGAATACTGGATGATCCTCTCTAAAATTCAGTAAGTTGATGTGACAGAGAAGAAAGTCTCATCCAGGTAGGAATGTCTCAGTCTCCTAGGCCTTGTAGGCCATGGATATCACATGGGAAGGCAATGCAGAGCATCACCTACCACAGTTCACTACCAGCAACTGAGACAGGAGGAAACAAATCACCACCAATTATAATACAGGACCTGACACCTCTTACTTGGCACTTTTCAGTGCCTTCCACAGCACAGTGACACAAAACCCATTGGAAGCTTGCTGGGCTATCAACCAGACAAGAAAGGTTTTGCTTTCTTATAGCCCTAAAAGAAATTACATATACTTATCCTGTAATTGAAACAAAGCCTTTAAAGCAGCTACAGGACAAAGACATTAAAAAAAAAGTATTCCAACAGAATACATTTTCATCTGCTGGAAGGAAAATAAAAAGCAAGCCAAAATGTGCAAATGGGATTAGGATATACTACATCACCTTAAAATCTGAATTTAAACAATTCCTATAGTCCAACAGAGAATACATTTGCAACCCTTAATATTGTGCTGCAAAGCAAAGATACCTTATAAACTCTTGGTGGGATAAGTCCTTAACTACTCTCACTTGAGACTTGGCCAAATGCTCCTTCAATATTTTGGTTTTGCTAACATGTAAATGCTCCAACCCTGGGCCACTTGGTACCTGGCCTGACTCAGAGGAGAGCAGCAATGACTGTAAATGTGTAGCTTTCAGTCAATGACAGCTAGAAAGAAGGAAGATATTTGCAATTAAATAATAAGGCATCCTAGTTTCACTGCCTATAAAATTTTTATTGCTGTAGTTATGCTACTCTACTGCTAGGGATTATTAATTTCTCAACAGTAATTTTCCTCTTCTTTTTGTTGCCAGTCCTAGGAACAGGCTTGGGAAGAAAATAAATGAGTAGGAAATCCACTGCCAGAACAAACCTTGGGTACCCATTTCATTCCATACAGGGACAAATAACACACTTTGGCTGTTAGAGCCTCTTGGGGATTGCTGTCAGAATTTCAGCCTTGGGGACTTTCTTGTCCCAGAACTATCCTCAAGGAACAGTTTTCTTACCAAAGGACAGCAAAGCAATAGAAAACTGTTCTAATTGTATTTTGGATCTAACTTCTTGTTATTAAGGTATGCAAAAGTCCTACTGAATAGTCTCTTTACTCTGAGGTGCTCATCAAATTATTCCTGATACTTACATTTTCAGCCCCTTGCATGAGGCATAAAGAAGAAAAAATTTCAAAAATAGGAGTGCAGTAAAGGCCTTTACTGCCCCCTGACCAGAGAACAGTATTACCTCTTCTCTGTATGCTGTCCTTGCTGGGTATCTGAGGCAAAGTTTAGGAGTGAGGTCAGTGGCTGTGACATTAAAGCACTTGCAGAAGGTGACTGATCAGGTAAAATGGCTCAGAGATTTTTCTTCCTGAATGGTTAGTAAAAAAAAGCAAGCAAAAAATCCAGCCCATCCTCCCCTCCACCCTGCCCACGCCAACTCAAATGACACAGTCAGACAGATTTAATGGGATGTTAAAAAGAAGAACAATGTATTTTTATACACCATCACCCTTTGCAAAGATCCCAGAGGGCCCTGTGAAACCTGTTTCTGAGGGAGTATAACAAACAGGATGGATGAGAAATCCAGTGATGTGACATTCTTCAGGGCAGGAAGCATCTGCACCCAACTGGAGCTTTGGGGAGAATTTCTGTGCATAAAGATGTAATAAGTGAAACTGGAACTTGTCCAGCTAGTAGAGATTAATACCATCAATCTTAAAAATAGTCCCATAGCACTTTCCTTAATGAAGATGGTTCTTTGAAATAGGTTTAAACCCAAATTACCTAGAAGTGTGGAAAGTACACAGAATTGAGCAGAAGAGATGATTACACAGAAGGTGTTGAATTTGTTGATTTTGATGGCTTTGTCAAGACTCATAATAAACAATCACCATGTGCAAAGGATTGTGAAGGGAAGCAATTTATCAGCAAAAACAACAAAAGGCATATTAAATGAAGCCCTTGTGCAGATTGAACAGGAACTTCTGCTTTGTATTATTTCCTGGCTGAAGACAAGCAGGTGCTGCAGCAGCCTTTAACCTGTGCCAGACTTGCAAACCACTACTCCTGTGTGGGTCCCAGGTGTTTAGTGATTGTAACTAGCAACCCACTTTGGGTGTGACACTCTCCTGCAGTTAAACCTTCAGTTAGACTTGAAACCTGCAGGTTGTCTCAGGAACTAATGCGAGGTTCCTGTGACCTCTTGGCAGGGAAGCTGCTCAACAAAGTAGTTTTGACAACTTCCACCTCAGCATGCCAGGTCTGTGGGAATCCAGGGCTGGAGTGGTTAAAAATCTCCTGGGATGGTGTGAGATGGCAACCCCAGAGCTACAGACCCATCAGCCAGGGTAGCACCTGCAAGTCACTCACCTGTCAAAGCTGTGGGCCCTTCCATCCCTACCTTAACCACTGACAATATCTGGGGGGTCTGGGGTGGCACGAGGTTGATTTTGGAGAGATAATTGCAGACACATTAAAAGAAAGCATTGCTAAACAAAGCACCAGGAGTTCTCCGAGAATTATGTTCCTAGTGAAACACTTCAAGTGCTTTTAGGCAAATGGATTTGCCCAAGCAATTGAGAGTAATTTGAACACCTGGAAAATGCAACATTTAATTGAGCTGCTTGGGACTGTGCGTCACGGCCTCCTTTATGTTCCACCAGAACCCCAGGAGAGGCAGGCTCATGTGTGGTCTCATTAGCAGATTCACTGCCTCTGCCCTGTGTTTTATTGCTCATCTCTTCCCATGGGAACCCTTCGCTGTTTGAAGAGCTCCAGAGAGAGTTTGGTGATTTTCAGACAAGTGCATTCTTTACCTTGGTAGCCCCTACTCTTTGTGGTGAGAAGTAGTGAGGGAAAAGTTGTTCTTTGCTACTCCAGTTGCACTCCTCTCTGAGAATTTTCACATCAAATAATTACAGGCTATTGAGATATTAAGTGTTTGGGACAGACCAGCTGCTGGCTTAGAAGCAGTTCCCTTGGAATAGGTATAAACATATTTTACTTTCCTTCTGGCAGTGATCCTGACTTGTATCTTCCTGGTGCAAACTTCCTTACATTTTTTCCCATTCAAAATTTTAGCCAGAGGACAAATAAACTGGGGGGGATTTGATATCTGACAGCCAGATATGTGGCTGATACTCTTGAGGATTTTGAAATCTGTTAATTTTTCACTTACAGAAAAAGAGGCTTTGAACACAGGCTTGATCGAGATAATTTTTATGCAGCCATTTCAAATCAATCAGCTGAAGAGCTCTCCAGGTCTTTGATGAAAGTAGGTAATAAAACTTTATAAATGGGTAAAATTTTTGACAGCTGTGAGCTGCTTTTTTGACATTATAAACAGTGAGCAAAGACAGTTAGCTAGATGTCAATTCTAGCCCACATAAAATACTAGTAAAGTTTCACACTGAAAAATGACAGCATAATTTCCAATATAATGGCAAGAAAATTGATTTCACTCACTGATGTCCCACTTTAACAGATTACTTATGTGATTAATATGGGAAACTGTTAAGGTAAAACATTTCATTTTCTCTGGAAGCATCAGTCACTCTGAATGCTGCCCTGTAACACTGACCACCTTCAGTGTGTATGGTCCATATTCATTGGACTGAGTAAAACACAGATGAGGGATGCTGGAATATTGGTCATCTTGAAAGAAGAATGGTTGCAATGAGGCTTTCCACAGACTGGTTGAGTCACAAAGTATTTGACATGGGATTTATTAGTAATCTGATCCAAAGTGCAGAATGCTGCAGGTAAAAGTCTCAGGAAATGGGATACCAATAAACATGAGCGTGGGTCACTAACACATACCAAGCTGGGCTGGCAGCTAAAGTGGTAATTCAATATATATACAAGTTTTTACTGGAGTTGAACCAGAGTCTAAAGAGGGTACATGTCATTTGTAGTCTGATGCTTAAGCTGAAAGTTGGGCACCAAAAGCAAATTTGTTCAATAAAGGAAAAAGAAAACACAGCCAACAGGATACCACAGAATTATATTTATGTTGTACATTTGTCTTCACATTGCAACATCCACATTGTTCATTTTGTGACAAGTATTTCTAATAATTTTGAATACATATTTACTGTATAATACATTTTACCAAGAGGCACTTCCAGTAATTCTGGCAAAAAGGAGCTTCATTATAGTGTCTAACTTACAAAACAGTAAAAATAAATAATGTTTATCTAAAAGATTTTTTTCCTGTACAGAATCTATTTTGTACAAAACATTTATCAGCCATTAACTAAATCACTTAACAAATACTTGTGAAGAGAATATATTAAGTATTGCTACATGTATCGAGTGCAAGATACTAGTGAAAGGAAAAGAATTATTCTGTTTATGAAAATCACCTAAAAATACAAGGCCTTGTTCCTGAAGTGCTTAGAAAGGAGAAGCTTGGTTACAACAATATTGACAATATATAAATATAAATTAACGTATGTAGTACTTAGTGAAAAGAACACTGTGTTAAAAACTGGTGTGTACAAATCCTAAACAAGATGGCACTTTTCTGCATTGCCACTTTGGCTGGCAGTTATTTTTTAAAATATTGCTTCAAAAGAATTATAAAGGTACACAAAACCCTTTTCAAATAGAGCCGTATAAAATTATACTCCCCCCACCTTTTTCTCACCTTTGGAAGTGAAAAAAAAAAATCAAGGAGGGATTAAATTTGTAGTATATCAGTGATTTGTGGAAAGTTGCTACTATAGCTGAGTCTGAATAAGCATCATTAAAATAATTTTGCCCCGAGGTACCAGGCTAGGAGTCAAACCTCACAGGACAGGGTGTAAGATATCCAAATTCCTCAGTGTTTCCTGAAGTAAAAGGACTTTATCTGACCTGTTGTCAATTTTAAAATAAAAAGAATTGTGTAATTTGGCCCTAAATTCTGGTGAGGTTAAGTGCTTCACTTATATTGGCACACCCAAGATTTTAATTCAGAAAGGGTTGTAATCTGGCTGGGTTAATTTCTTGATTACTTTGCCAAAATGGGATTTTAAATTTTTTTTAATCAAATCTTTTACATGATATACATACTTGCATATTGTTACCCAGACAGGCCAAACTGTAGGGAAAACAATTATTTTTGGAAGGTATTTCTTCCACAACTGGAGGCAAAGGTGAAAAAAATGTGTTTTTGTTGGAAAATAGCCTAGATGTTCTTCTATCAAAACCACTCAAAAGGAAAAAAAAACTGCCACCCATCAGTGAAAATGTTATGTGTTAAACAAATGTAACCCACAGTATGAATCACAGCTTCTGTAAAAGTGAACTTAAATTACTTTCCATCATGCAAACATCTTATATTGATTATTCAAGAGAAGAAGACTTAACTTCAGAAAAGTAATGACCAAAAGTACTCTGACATGTTTGAAATATTAAAGATATCATCAACATCACATAGCAGTTATTAATGTTGTCTTTGATCTTTTGGGACACCATCTGCAGTACTTTATCAAGCTTTACAAACACCTACAAATCAAACATGTTGCATTCAAATACAGGTTTTTGTTGTGTTTCAGGATCAGGCAGGAATTTTGAAAAGGAAAGTTGGCTTTAACAGACTTCAGCAGTTTTCTACCTAAAGCAGTATGTACACACATGGCAAACCCCCCCTCACTGTTCTCTCTCTGACCAGATCACAGAGCTTTTTTATTTTGTTTTGTTTTTTATTTTAGGAAAGCATGGGGGAAAAATGTCTAGGGCCAGAGGAGGAAAAAACCCACCAAACCCTCCCAACTCCTTTAAATAAATACTTAAAGCAAAGAGCAATTGCTAATTCACATCAATTGTTTCTCAGCTGCAGTAAAGGAAGACAGCATTGAAAACTGGAACTATTATTTGATCTGATTTCTATGGTTTTGCCTCAGGACAAGAGAATTCAGTCAGAAAAGGACATATGACCTGCAGCTGTGGCAAACTCCTGTATCTTCTGCTTCCACACAGAAAACAGAAATATTTGGGTTTCCCCAATTAATTCTCTGCTGGGATACACCCCTGCAGATTCACTGGAGCACACAAATTCCATATCCAGGGCAGAACAATCCTCATCTGCTGCCCCATTCCCACACCTCACAGCTTTAGAAGTAAGAAACCACTGGCACAGATTAGCGACCTGAAAAGCTCAAATGAAATAAAATAATATAATTTTTTTGTTTGTTTTCCCCCTCCTCTTGCACCAAACAAAATTTTCCTTAAAGAAGGAGAATGAAACAACTTCTTGATTTACTACATCCTTCAGCTTGACAGACCACAGCCAGGGCCAGGTGGTTTTACCTGAACTCAGCAGAAGTTTTACACAAGCAAGCACTCAGGGGAACGTCTGCATTCACCTCCAGTGACACTGCCAGGGTTTCAGACTGCACAAGGCTTACTGGCTCAGTTTTATCCAACAATATTCTTAACCAGCTCGAGATTTGGCCCCCTTTAGTCAGTGGGAAAATGAACTCTCCAGAAATACACCAGCACTGTTCTGCCCCCAGGCTCCTGAGGAGCTTGGATTGCCCTAAGAGCTCAGGCAGGTGCTCACTCAGGTGATATCTGCATCCTGCTGAGGTGGTGTGATGCATTTTTCGTCAAAAGAACACCTGCCTGCCAGGAAAATCCCACTAATGGCCTCTGAATAAATCACAATTAAGTTGTAAATGGAGAATAATTCTCACCCTGCTCCCTCCAACACTGGGACTCAGTAACTGCCACAGCAGGGGCTAAACCCTGCTTTGATTTACCTGCAGAGGAATGTTATTTTGCTAAAAGAAAGTGATGAAATTCAAAGGAAGATTTATCATACTGAATTGATCTCAAAAGTACTGGTGCTATTTTGCTCTAAATCAAAGTTTGACTCCAATAATCAATAATTTTGCAAGCTCTTCCAAATGTTTCTTAAGACAGCTGTCACTTTCTATTATTCTTTCATCTATTCAAAATCATTTAACATGTATTTTCCTCCAAGATCCTTGGACATTCTTATTTGTTGGTTCACTGAAAATGGGGAAAAAAAAAAAAGATTTCTCCACTCTAATTAATGGGAATAATTATCTTTAACACTACCATCGTTTTGACTAATACTGCAACATCCAACAGCAATTAAACCCCAGAAACTGTATGTTTATTCCATTTCAGCAGGATTACATTTGATTTTGAAAGAAAAGGAAAATAAATTTTGTTTTATAAAATCTGTTTTGATACTGGACTACAATTTCCTTTTCTCCTTCCCACAAAATGCTAGTTTGCTTCCTTCCTGTACAACCCCATCAAGCTGAGGACTGATTACACCAGCTCTGAGCTGGCAGCTGAGGAATACCCAAGTTCTAAGGCCAACATCCAGGGCTGAGGCTGGGGAGAGCAGGCAACCCTTGGTGCCTGCAGAGAGGTAGGACTTACATGGGTAATAGCAAATATTACATGTTGTTTTCATGCAGGTTTTACAACAGGCAAAAGCCTCTCCCACACTTGAATCACCCTGCCCTGCCTGGGGTTTTTGTAAACCCTGTCTTGCCTGGGTCACATCCTGGGCTTCTTCACACTGCATTCTACTTTCCAGGGCATTTCTGAAGAGGGATGGGGCCAGAATTTCAGAAAAAAAAAAATCTAGCAAAAAAGCAGACAGAAATTTAGGTATTTTATGGATTTAGGTATTTTATGAATTTAATATATGAATTAACATGAATTTAATATTTAATGAATTTAATATCCAGCACAGAATGGATAAAAGGGACTTGGGAGCAGAATTTGCTTAGATGCCAAATGATACTAATAAATCATCCATTTGAATCTCCACAGCCTGAATTCCTTCTGGATTCAGACCACCAGGAGCTTAAATTCTAACAGTGGTACACTAATGGTAAAGACCCAAATCCATCTTGTGCTTTAGGCTGCTGCTGATGCAGAGACGAGTTCACACATGATGTCAGAATAAAAACTGATGAAAACTGTCCTTGCATTAATTAACAAAAGCATTCTCAATTTCCATCTCCCCTGGGAATCATTTCCTGCCATGATATGACCATGTTTGCTATGACAGCAAGCACCCTGCACAATGTCACAGGGGAGGCCTTTGCTTTTTGTGAAAGATTTCATTCAGACAAAGGCCATCCAAAATCCTGCACAGTCCAATCCCTTTTCCCCAGTTGTTGCAACTCACTTCTGATGCACAACTTGCAACATCTCATCAAACACCATCTTCCTGCTGGAGGAGGTAGATGATTTTCAGAGAAGAGTGTCAAAATGCTCTGCATATTAGCTAAAAACAAACCAATATTTTAGAATTAGAGCATAAATACAGTAAACTATGGCCTGTTGGACATGGTGGAAACTATTGGTTTTAGACACAGCATTTTTGGTATGTTAGAAGCTGATGTCTTATACTCCCGCTAAAAGAAAAGGCAATTAAATAGTTTGTGGCTTCCACACTCCACTTCCACGTGCTCCCTCTACAGCACAAGTGTAAAGAGAGAAGTTATATTCCATGGTGAACACCATGTGGCTACCAAAGGAAGTGTCAATATTGGGACAGGAGTGTTTACATGATTGCTGTGTGACAGACAGAGTGCTTTTGTCACTGCACTGGGAGCTCGTATTTCAGGCAACAGCAAACAGATAGACTAGAAGAGCACAGGATCAGACACCAAGTGCCATTAAAGTGGGGAAAACAAAACATCCAAATGGAAAAAATCATCTAGGCTGTCTCTTCCTGTTTTTAAAGAACAGAAAACTAAAATACCTTGGGTTTGCCACTGCAAAACACTGTTTAAATGGGGGTTACCTTCTCTAGTATCTACACACTGCTTTACATATGGTATGTACCAGAAATTCCTATAAAAATTGTAAACATCCCACCTAAAATATGAGCATTTTGTTGATTGGATACAATTAGTTTTCTTTTTTTTTCTTTTCTTCCTAAAATATTCCATAGGCTGTGATTTATTTGGTGCTTGCAACACCAAAAGTGGAAAACCTTCAAGATCTAACCTCCAAAAGGCTGCAAGAACTGCAGGTGAAAAGTTTTGCCTGCTTTGGACTAAAAAAATATTATACAGCCCCCTAAATTACTTGCTTCATTATCTATGAACCCCAAAGCACAAACAAAAAGGTTTCTGCATTCTTGGCATAAAACCTCTCTGGTATTTTCTTTTGTGTTACATCTAAGCCAACCTGGAGGTTTCCTGATCATTGCCTGCCAGACATGCACTTCAAAGACAGAATCAGATTCATAAGGAGTGGCCACCTGCAGACACTGGATTTGATTATTTACTACTTGGAGTGGAAAAAAAAAGTCACCTCTTCCCAAGCTGAGCACCCGCAGCTACTTCAGCTTCTTCACTGGAATTTCATTCTAGTTTGGATAAAAACAACAATCATTCTGATTTTCAGTCTGTTAGCAATTTCTTCACCATAAAGATCCAGTTTAATGACTGTTCCCATGAACAGGCTTGGGTAGCAATGGTGTATCAATTTCTAACAGCTGCATTGGCAATGCAAAAAAATCCAAATTAGAAGCTAACACTAATTTACTTAATGGTGACCAAAAATGATGACTAGAAATATATAATGGTTTTATTTCAGCATATTTTTAGATAACTTTTCTTAGCTCAACCCTATATATGCCAGTTTAGAGGAACATGTGAAACCCCACTTACAGGATTTTGCCTCATTCTTAAATGCCTTTTCATAATTTTACCAACTGGGCACCCACTAACACTTGCTGCAATAGAATTTTTTCATCCTCCAGCAAAGGTAATATAAAAGCCAGTATTAAAATCCAGTTGCAGTGATTATGCACTGAAAATCGAGAAAGAAGTGCTTGGAGATGTGACATTTTAAAGCATCTCTGTAAGTTTAATTTTTAAAGGACAGAATTGAGGCATGATAAATCCTTCTCATACTATAAGGTATGCATACACCTGTACAAGAACACCCTAAATAAAATGATCAATAAAAGAGACTGAAGAGAAGTGAAAACAATGCAAGTTGGAATTGGTGGAGACTTGTTGAGATCTTGGAGACAACTTTTTTCTTTTAAATGAATTCTGCTATGTCCTTTCCTTTTAAAACAGCAATTTGGATCTTTGCTTTCCTGATTTCATTGGAAAACACTTCCTAAATATTCCTGCTGATAAGAGCATTCAGAACTATGCTCCAGTCACTCTGCTGAAAGGCAAACACATTTTCCACTGGTAAGAGCAGGACAAGACAATATCAGGCAAATGCAACCAGTAAAAACCCCAAATCCTCTTTCAAGCAAAACCTCATTCTGACAGAAATGCAAAGCAAGAAGGAACTCAGAAGTGACAACACACATGTGATTGGGTTTGATAGAAAATGTTTTCCAACATTCTGGGGAGGTGTCACCAGGCTCATGAAATTTGGTGAATGTGTAACAATAGCAAAAAGTGATGGGTGTAATGTCAGAAATTTAATACAGGAATGACTTCTACAAACTCTGCCTTTCACAAGGAATCTTACTTTCACAAGCAACCCTCTTCTTGGTAGTGGGCTGCAGAATCAAAGTAGAAAAACCATACATAGTTAAAGGATTTTTGAGAGATACTGAAGTCTAAATACATAATTCTTTCTGTGGGAACAAATCTCTAAATTGTGGGGTACTGGCCAGTGCTGCCAGTCCCCAAGAGCATTAATATTTTAAAGCCTTGATCCTGTAGACCACTGGTTTCCCAGAAGGGTCTATACAAATTACTCAAGACTTTATTTGTGGGGTTTGGAAATGGCTACACTTTATAAAAATGTTTTTTGTATTTATTTTTTAAAAAAATTATCTTTACAAAACAACTTTTCCCTTTTTTTCTTTTTCTTTTTTTTTCTTTTTCTTAAAGATATCATTATCTACAGGAACCCATAAAAATTTTTCCATATTTACATCTAGATAGCTAATCATTGACAAATATATCGTGAAATAAAATATTGAAAGTGAATATCCAACCTTTTAAATAGACATTTGGCTCACAGCATAAACAACAGAGAGAACAAATGAACAGAACGACAACAACAACAAAAAGATCTGCTGTTCTTACAGGCCTGATCTTTTTCTTTCTCTTAAAAAAAAAAAAAAAAAAGAGAGAAAAAAGAAGAAAAAAANNNAGAAAGAAGAAAAAAAATAATATTGGTGGGATCAACCATGCTGCTTCTAAGCAGAAACTGCTGCCATGCAGCACCTCACACTGACACCCGAGTTCTCTGAAGCCCATGGGAGCGCTCGCGGGACACCCGAGTGTCCACACAGGGCTGGCACCTGTCCCCCACGCAGCTCCTAAAGCACCCTCTGCCTCCTTCATGGCCCCACACTCCCCTTCTGTTCTCTCACAAGGCTTTAGCTTTGTTCTCAGGTGATTTTTGGTCGGAGAGGCCCCGGGCAGAGGGTGAGGCAGAAGAGGACGGCGCGCCTGCAGCTCCTGAGCGCGCGCCTGCTGCCGCTTCTCTCCTGCAGAGCACGGCGAGGGCCAGGTCATCTCCAGGGGAACAGACCTCTGTGCCATGCAGGTCCCCCTTTGGAAAGAGCCCTCCTGGCACATCCCTTTCGCCAGCAGTCCTGGAAGTGCCGAGGAGGAGGAGGAGGAGGAGAGGAGGTGGTGCCGGCACAGCTGGAAAGGGCCAGAGCTGCTGAATGGCTGCTGCCTGCAGCTGGAGTGCAGACTGGGACTGGAGGGCTATGGGAAAGCAAAGCTCCTCAGAACTGTTCCCTTGCAGGCATGAATTCTCTGAAATTCTGGCCTTCTGTTTGTTGTGGTACACTGGGACATGTGCTACAGCTAGTGTGATAAGAACTCAGACCATGCTACATTTCCTCACACCCACTCACACTTGCAAACACCCCCTCACTCACACATATGTGTTGGCAGGATATATCAGCATTCATATAAAGCGTTGGAACTTTCATCCCTCAGCATTAACAGCAAAAGCTACTTAACTGGTACCTTACTGTTAACTGCAAATGTGCTTCAGAAGCAGCATTTCCTTAGATAACTTTCTTCTGTAAATATCACAGTGACCATAATATATCATTAAATGTATTTTGCTGAAGTGTGCAGCCAATAACCCTGGCTATATATATATATATATATATTTATATAATTCCACCCACCCCCAAATCTCTCAAAGAAATTCTGTAAAGCCGGTGTTGCAGTGTGAAAGCTTCCTTGAGCATAGGAGTTTAAACAATGTACCTCACCATAAAAAGGAAAGAGAAACAAATTGAACAGCTGTAGGCGCATTATCCCATACTTCTACAGTGTTGTGTCTAAAATGCTGTGCTGGCTTGAGAAAGAGTCTGTGCACGAGTCAATCTGTCTTAAAATACTGCTGTAAATATTGTCATTGGTTTGGTTCTACAGTTGTGTTCTCTTCTTCATCCTTCTTGGCCTTCCCTTTCTCCTCCTCCTCTTCCCTGATGGCCTGGATTTGTTCTGAAGATTGGTGCAGTGTGGATTGCTCCGTGCCTTGCTTCTCTGACCCAGCTAACCTCTCCTCATCCTCAATCACTTTCTGCCACATCTTATGGTTCTGGAGCAGGTGCTGAGTGATCTGACAGTAGATTTTCCTCCTCTTGAACTTCTTCTTTCCTGTAAAACACCATGTGACATTAATATCCTGGTTTCTATTGGAGAAGGAACGGGGACTGAAGGTACAGGAAGTAGACAGAGTGCACTGTGACAGATTTCTAAACACATGAATTTAAACAGTGTTAAAATGCAGAAAGCTGTGCCTCTCCAGATCTCAGGGAATGCAAACTTGTTTCCTGCACAGTTTGAGCCCTGGTTTCACCCAAGGCTGCATGCTGTGCCTGACTGCTGCTCACAGAGGCATCTATTCTTTGAATGACTGCATAGAACCTGTTGCTGAGCTGTTTCTGCTCATTTTATATCAAGTTCTTAAAGACTCTGATCAACACACATTAAATTCTGTGCCCTCACCACCTCCAATAGGTCCCTGCTGATTGTCCTAATCCTGATTTTGTTTTCCTATGTTCCATTTTCAAAGTGATCTGTCGCTCCACCATCGCAGTGGAGGTGACCTTAAAGCTTTAGCATAACATTGCTCTGGCACTAAAGTATGAGCACTAAAGTACTCATACAGCCAAATATTGTGAGAGAGCTTGCTTCTCTTTGGTTTTGAAGCCTCAGGCCCCTGCCCTCAGCCTATAAAATGTTTTTTGTCCCCAGTGGTTCTCATGGCTCCTGACACAGCTGCACTACAAGTGTTTTGCTGCCTGAAGGGTGTTTTTTTCCCTGTCACTGTAGTCTGTCCAAAACCAGATTGTTAACTCCTCAGCAGTACAAAGTTTGAGAAATTTTCCTGGTCATTAACAGTGACAATGGCAGTCACAGAAGTGAAATAAGAACCTCTCCAAAGACAACTGCTGATTTTTCTTTAAAGGAGGTGACGTAGAGGAATGTTTTGTACCAAATAAATTTGCGTGGATTAGCATTTGCAGGTTGCCTAAAGTATGTCTGTGTCAGGATCCAAAATGTTTAGCCCTTGAAGCTTTTGAACTGGGAACAAAGAGCTTTTCACTGAGCACAGACCAAATCCAATTCAATCCTTCATTAGAAAGCCCTTGGTTCCCTGTAGGAAACCTTCAGGTTTAGCACTAATAAGAAGCCCCTGCCCTGCCAATGCCACAGCAGGACATTCTCTCCTGGGTTTCCCAGGTGACCCCACATCTTGTTGCTCTCTGCAGACACTTGCTGTGGTGTGAAAATTTGTCTGAATCACTGAAGACCAAGTCTGTTTAATTCCTATACTTGCATTACACCTTCACAGAAAGTACATGCTACTGTAGAGTAAAAAAATTATTTCAAGCTACCTTAAGGTTTATAACTCTTAAATTTATCTCAGCATGCTTCAGTGAATTATCAGGACTTAGGTGAAGTGTTTTATGACACAATTATATTTCTATCTGCCCAAAGGGCATTTTCATCAAGAAAAAGATCTTTACCAATATCTATACAAGTCTTAATGTCTGTGCACCTGACATCTCAGCCTTTTATTGTTTCACTGAGAAAGTTTAGAACATCCAAAATTGTGTTGATCATGGGTACACATTTCTAAGGAACTATGAGGCCCCTATATTGACACAAAAGATGTCACAGATTGCTGATTAAGATCCATGAAGTCACAGAGAATTTAGGGGACCTGAAGAAAACAGTTTGCCACACATTGGTATGATGAGAAGATGAGCATCCCCTATTTGGTACAAAGGAGAAAGAGTTTGTTGGGTATTTCAAAACTTCTGATACATTAATTTTTAAAGTTTTGAAAACCATAGTCTGAAAACATCAGACTGAATAGTAAGGTAGAATGTAAAAAAGAAAACAGAAGACCACTAAACCCAGTCTATTCGCAATGGGAAAAGAGTTAATAATGACCAATGCTTTTAACCTGAACAAAGCATTGTTTGACTCCCCTAATGGTGTTACAGAAGATAAGTGAATAGACATATAAATGAAAGGAAACCAAGGATTTCAGAGTAAGGTTAGACACTTCATGGATATATGAGAACATCCTTCATCTTTTTTTCCAACAGCAGTTTCAGTTTCAGGCTTTGGAGTCTCTTTTAATTACCAGTTGCAACATTTCCTCCTAGTAGGCACTTCCATAAAGGCCAATCTGCCACAAACCTGTGGCTCTGCCTATTACAGAACAGATTATAAGATGCTAAATTAACCCAAGTGTGCTATATTGATGTTTACCATTCTCTACAAGATTTTTTTGTGCATGGGAACGTGCTAAACTTAAAATAGGTGCAAGTGTGAGAGTGTGTGTGTGTGTGTGTGTGTGAAAAACAGCAATGATTTCTTAAACACAAACTGTTTACCTCTGGATCTTACTAAAGATAAAAGGTTAATTCTGCACATCAGAAGACATAGATTTTAGCTCCACATCCATATGTGACTTACTGCACTCATTAAATCTTTCTCAGCTTTCCCAACAGAAAACAGGGGTGATACCCAGATAGAGCATAAAAGTGTGTAGGAAAGAACAGAAAAAGTGAACCTATTGAGGGAAAAAGCTATATATTGGTATTTCATGAGTGCACTAAAGACTGCTGTTTCCTAAAAGTTCCTGATCTAAGGGAGAGAGAGAAAGATGACTCAGGAGGGAAATAAAGGAACAGTAGTGGAATTCAGAGGGAGAAAGAACATGAAAGAAAGAAAAAGATAAATCCTGTAGGATTAAGCTGGTAAAAGGAAGAGGTCGGCAGATGCAGCAATTTCTCTTAAAAATCACTTCCCACAAGTGCCTGAAATCTCCTTTCAACGTAAAAAGCTTTCATCTTAGTACAGCAAATACTGGCAATGTTGCCTTTCTAGAGGAGAGGTAGGAGAATATGAGCTTTAGTTACTGATCAGCCAAGTGATGCAGCTCCCAGCACACAACACAGCAATGTTTAGTGCCAGTTCTCTTCCCACTTGTCTCCACATTACCTTGAAGAGATCTGCATTAAAATGATTCCATTGTTAAAAACTCTTTTACTGCATCAGCACTTCAGACCCTCATTCTGTTATTCCTGTACATCATACTAACTCATGGAAATGATGAGTGTTTTCCTTGAAAAATCTCTCCCAAACATCCTTTTTTCAACTGAAACTCTTGTAACACCAGTCCTGAGAAAGCCCTCATGCACAGACAGGTGATCCACCACCAGAATCCTCATCTAAGGTAGAAATAAGTGGTAGATATGAACCATGTTGATCCTGAAACCATGGAGCTTCTCCATGAACAAGGTAAGTGGCTACAGCTTCTCCAAAGTTGACTCATTGTCACTCTGGAGAAGGCTCTTGTTGAACCTGGCTAGCTCACAGCCTCTGCTTAGAATTTTGGTCACAACATGGGACTTGTTCTGTTGGAAAATGTAATATCAGCAACTTACTGGATTCGGCATTTTCACAAGTTTCCATTTCTGCTGTTTCCTCCTCTTCCTGCTCATCAGTGTCCCCTGACTCATCACTGTCTTCTATCCACTTTCCTGGCATCAGCCCCGCTGAGTCGTAGGAGTTGCACAGTGGTCCCACGATGTGAGTGATGAAGGACTCCTGGAGGTGCGCCAGCTGAGGAGCAGAGCGGTCCATGAAGGGGCTGATGGGCAGCCCCAGGCTGGCCTCTTCATCGCCCTGGAGAAGAAAAATAGCTGTAATTTCTCCGGACTAAATGAAACCAAACTGTGTCACAACAAGGAGTAAAGCAAATCCAAGCCATTAAAAGTGCTGAAGGAACACAACCAAACGCCAGTGGCTCTTCCACCATGACACTGCTGCAGTGCCACTTGGTCACAGTTACAGCTCTTCTCCTGTAGGAGCTGATGCCAACCCACTACCAATAATATGAGTTCAACAAGGATGTTGATGACTCTGCAGAAGGATGTCCTTATCCTTGTCCTGAGCTTTATGCTGTGTGAAAACGTGAAAATTGTTTTTTCATTTCTTTCTTCACACCATTTCAAAAAAATCCCTTCTGACTGAGTGATTGTTAGTTCCCAACAACCTTGTTTACAGTGAATAAGACAACTTCTACAAGACAGGGCTATCTCACCAAACTAGTTTTCATATTAATTTTCTCCTTATTAAAAGTAACCTGGAGATCCTCTTGGCTTTGGGTCACAAATATTTGTTTCCTGTGACTATTAAAATGATGCCTATGAAAGCAGGCATTGCTCAAAAGCAGTCAATCCTTCCCATAAAGCTTTTTGGGGGGAGAAAGGGATGTGTAAGAGCTGTTTCTCTCTCTTCTCATGATGTAAAATAAAGTAAAACTCTGTTACAGAACCAAATCTGATACACTCAATTCCCTATCACAACAAAGCTTCTGGTGATATCAGTGTGCTTTCAGTTGAGCAGACATGACAAGACCAGATGCCATCTCCCTCTCCAAAAATACCTAACCTCCCTAACCAAGCCTGATATTAATGCTTTAATACAACACAGAGTCCCATATTTAAGGATACAGATTAGAATTTGGACAGACATTTTCAGTTTTCATTATGTTATTCATTGCTCATATTTATCTCTTTTTAATGCAGATTTTTCAAAAGTAATGGCCTTCATATCTGACACCCTGTCTGTATCTGCATTTGGTGCAGGCCAAAAAATGAGAGCATGTACAGCATATATCTCATTTCCTTGTATTTTGTTTGCTACTTACTTATATAAAACCAACCCTGAAATGTTATGTTCAATCATTAAAAACAAAATATTTGTGTTGAAGAAACACTGAAACATTCTATCCATTCCTCAAATAGCAAGCAAATTAAGAAGTGACAGCTTGCTCTCCTTTACAGAAACATATCTGAGGTTTCCTGGTTATGAGTTGGGAAGAATGCTGACTGTTGAAATGTTTACAAATTCTTTTTTTATTGTTCTGTTAAAACATGATTTTTTATGTGAAGCATCTTGCAGTGTGTTTGTTTTTTTTATTCTAATATGTCTAACCTGTCTTCAATTAATTATGCTGGGCATGTGAAAAGAAGAAAACATCCTGCAACAATGACACAGGATTTTGAATATTTCTATACAATACATTTTTAATAAGCAGGGTTTTTTATATGGGATTGAAATTCTTCAAAGGAATTGGTGTTTATTGTAACAAAGATATTTCATGATTTTCACAGCATAGGTTGAATTCACATATGTGTGCTTTTTGATAAAACTTCCAGGGAAATTCAAACTTCCAAAAAAATTCTCCTTTTTAGAAATGAGAATATGAAGACTTTTCCAGTCACAGAAAAAATCTAACACTCAAAAGCATAGTGAACATGGTTTGATACACCTCTTGTAGCATATTACATTAAAGAAAAACAGATTTTAGTAGAGGTAAAATAAATTGAGAATCTAGCTTATCCTCCTTAATGCCAAAAGTAAGTCCAAGAAAAAAAAACTGTTTTGTTTTGAATCTCATTTCTGAATGATGGGAAATAATAGAGATTCATACTGTGGAACAGATAACACAATTTCTTCCCACATCTGTATCCTCACAAGCTTGATCCACTGTCCAACACTTCGATGATATTAATGTGTTGGGGCACTTCCCTCTGATATAACTTATATTGGAACAAGGGAAAGTCATATAATGCATCTGATTAACAGCTTTTAACTGCATGCTATGATAAGCTATGATCATCACCAGAATTTTGAAGTGCAGTTTGTTGGGACAGTTGTAATGAAGAAGAAAAGCATTTCCTGAAAGAAAATTTGGGACATGAAGGTTGTTTTGGGACACATTCTTTGTTTAAGAAAAAGATGAAAACAAAAATGGAACCAGCTATATTCATAATATATGTAAGGTTCATTGTACTGTCTTTTTCTTGGGAGATTTGAAAGAAATGAAGAAGCTTCAGGTCAATGTCTGAATTCTGTTCCTTTTCCTGTCTCTTTACATACTCCAGAAAGCAGCAGCAAATCCTGGTTGGATTTTTTTTTTCCAAACTGTAAGTGCAGTAAATTTAAGGGAAGTTGAAAAGGCTTTAGAAGGGATTAGTCTGTGACTCCAAGTTACTGCACAGCCTCCCTGAGAAGTCTGTGGGTTGTCTGGTTCAGTGATTTAGCCTGTTTGCTTCATCTGGAAAAGACAGGATGTGGAGTTTAATCTGACCAGAACATTCAAAATGTTCCCACTCAGGAAACAGAGGAATAGTGTGGGAACAGCCCTGACCCTTGCACTCAGCAGGGCTAAATAGGTTATAATGAGAAAAGGTTCAATTAAGGGCTCCCTTACACCTAGAAAGAGAGGACCAGTGCCTGGCTGAATTCCCAGGTCTTTGTAAACCAATCTGTGGCTGTCCTCCTTCCTTGTGCCACCAGCATGGCCTTGCATAATTAGTGCAGCTGTACTGACAAAGCTCTGAGAGCTGCAAGTTGTCTTAAAAAATAAAGTGTGGGTGAGGATCAGTGTGTGGGGAGCAGATGTGGTTGGCCTGTGGTGAACTGAAACCAGTGCTACAGTCCTGCTCAGTACATAAAGGTCCTGGTTGTGTGAACAGAGAGGTGGCCTGCAGAGAAGCTGAAATAACCCCACTGCTCTGTCTGGATCATCTGAACAAGGATGTTGATCCACTTTTGGAGACTACATGTCAATAAAAACGTGAGATTGCAGAGGAGAGCCATGAGAAGCAGCTGATGGCTTGAAAGAACATGGAAGGGAGGATGGAAACATGGTTTGTACTGAAGAAGAGTGAAACGATGGCCATCGTGACTGACAACAGGAAAAAAAGAGGAAAGGAACACTTGTTCACTATGCAGTTCTTGGCACAGTGCCAGACTTGAACAGCTCAGTCTGGAGAAACACCATCATCAGAGGTCTCTGAGGACACATCAGAAACTCCAGTGACAACTGGACTTTCACTGTTCCAGCACAGGAATGGATTAATGTAACTTTAGCCAACCTCTTCACCCCTCTTCTCTGTGATTCTTCACTCACCACTAACAAGCTCCAGAACACCAGCCAGGCAGCCTTGGAATGCATTTACCTGTTCATAAAACTCATTGACGATGCCTTCTGTCCACTGCAGATGCAAATCTTTGCATTTTGCAGGCCCATTGATGTCAGCCAGCTTGATGCACATCTGGCAGACCAGCAGGCGGTCGTTCTCATTGGTCCAGTCAATTCCAACATCATCGTTCACCTGGGAGACAGGAAAAAGGAATCCATGATGGCAATCCTGGCCAAAAGGATGTATCCACACAGAGGAAGATCTGACCAGGGGTATTGTACAAGATATTTAACAAAATCACCAGCATAAGCAGGTGAGCTAACCCCAGGGTGGAGTTAACAATATGGAAAAAAAAGTAAAATAAATGGAAACCAAAGAACATTGAGATGAATAATGAGAAATCAATATTTAGCACATTATGCACCTGTCTGAAAGCACTTAATAGGAAACCAAACAAATGCAATCTTTCCGTGACATTTTTCAAGAAGTCAATAGCTCTTGGTGTATAAATATAAATTACCATTTATAAATTATAAATATAAACCACCATGCTGGTTTAATTGCAGTATGAGGATGTGTGTAATGAGCTTATTTCTCTGTTTGATTTAAGTATGGCTGAAACAATTTCCTCCTTTTTCCTTGTCTCTATTTTTCCCATACCTCTCACAAGAAGAAGTGATACACACTGTCAACTGCTCCAAAATGAGAGCAGAAAGATTGAGGGTGGAAGGAACATGACTAGCAGGGGTGCACATGGAGCTCAGACTTTTATGGATCTACAGATCAGTTCTGTCTACCTTGGACCACATCTAGGGCCTTTCTCACCTTTCTCTACAGCTTCTTAAAGCCTAACAAAGAGAGAGATGTTAAAGGGAAATGGAAAACAAAACCAGTCGTACATCTGGAGGCTTCAAAGTGTCAGCATACAGAGCTATCCTAAGTAATATCACAGGGAAGCATTTTATTTACATTTTATTTATTTTATTTTACCAAAACAACTAGGAGGGCCCAACCCAAACCCTCAGGAGTTTCTCACAAGGAACAAGAAGGCAGTACCAGCTCCAAAGGCAGGTATGTAGTTAACATGCCAACAGCTTTGATGGGTGATGAAGTTTATTAAATTATCTTAAAAGAAGGTGATTTCCAGTAAGTTAGGCTGAAACTTTAAATGTTTTTTAAGAATAGTTTTTCAGGGTTGTGATTTTATGCTTACTGAATGGAGCATGTAGGGAAGATCTTTAGTGACCTTTCTCTGCATTTGAAATTAGAATGTCAAAACTGTTGTGGTTTCTGTGCTTTGATAACACAATAGTATGACTCAATCAGTAAAAATTCACTTGAAGTAGCCATTATGGAAACTGGGTACTAACACCTTTGATTTTTTCCCCCTGAGTGCTTTGCTAATAAGTGCCAGTGAACAAGAAAGCAATGCTGAAAAGTAGAATGCAAAAATAGTCCGAAATATTTTTAGCCTTAAACCACTTTCTGCAAAAAGTAAATATGTATAAGAAGAGACACAGCTTCTCTTATACATATTTACTTTTTTCAGAAAGTGATTTACTCAACTTTAAATGAGCAAAACCCAACAGAAAGGCCAGATTATTATTCAACATTTTACAGCAGCCAAAAGGACATTCAGAGGAAATAGAACCCCTTTTTGCTGGCTGCTACAAAGGCCCACAATCCTTCCTGACCACCCCCCAGGAACCCTAACTAATCTCACCTTGGCATTGAATTTGGCAACAAAATCAAAGTGTTTCTTCAGGTCAGTGGCCAAGATGGCCTCGATGACGAGGAAGCGGAAATGCTTGAACTCCACGTGGTCCAGGTTGACCAGGAAGTTGTACTCTGGCCTGGACATGAAGAGGTTCCAGGCAGCAGCAGCGTGGTGGTTCTCCAGCACGGAGCGGTCGTTGTACAGCACTGCCTGTGGAAGCAACGCGGGCCGAGAACATCTCAGCAAAGGCACAGCAACAGATGGCTCTGCTTCAGGCTAAAATAACATGGAGTGTGCTTCCCTCATCCTCAGAATTAACCTCACTTCATGGGTTACTGTCCTTGCAATTGCACCAGGCAGCTGTGCCCATGGAGGACTGGTTCCCACCACGGAAATGAGGGAAATCTCAGTTTGCAAGCTGAAAACACACACTCAGCCTGACAGATATCTCAGTGCTGAAATCCAAAATTGGTGAAATCTTTACCAAAATAAGATATGTAACTCTCACAGTGAGGGTAATTCTGTTCAGAAAATAACAAGAAAATTATTTTTTCCTATTAATTTATTTTCAAGATAGAGTCAATATATAAAGGCTAATAATCTATCTGCCTTTTCTGATTTTTACAACCACACAGCTATAGCACTTGTTTCTTACAATTAAAGACAGTACAAGTCTTCTCCCAATCTATTTTGGCCAGAGTATCAAAGTTCTTGACCTCAGAAATACATTGCAAGGATGAGAAGCATTACTGTCAATTCATAGACACAAACTCACACCAAGCGAGTTCAGGTGACTTGTTCTTGGTGACAAAGGGAGTTTGATTGCAAGTTGAGGAGTAAATCTAGAATTTCTGCATCCCTGTCTGACTTGCCACCATTAAGATATCTTTTTTTATTTCCTCATCCATAGAAGCATTTTTCAGCACAGTGTGCTGAAGCCAGGCAGGCCAGATATGTAAAGTAAGGAAAGATGATCTCATAATTAAGCCAATAAAGAGTGACTCAGAATTGCTGAATTCAACTCTCAGGACTGGCAGCAACTTCTGTGTAACCTTAGGCAAGCCTCAATTCTACATTTATAACACTGAGATTATTTTCCACTGCCTGCTTCCAAATACTTTCATAAAAAGACCACAGCTGCTCATATTCTATAGAAACAACAGAAAATGTGTTATGATCACACACAATTAACTTGCAAATCACAGTCAACTACACAAGTGGGATTTTTTTTATTTTATTTAATCTTTCTGTGTCTTACTTGGTAGAATAATTCCTCCACTCTTCCACAGTTACAGCTTCTCTATCAGTCAGCAGAGCTTTACCTTCTTCGTTGACACAGTTTATCAGTACTTTTCTTAACAGCTCTGCTAGCTGAGGGTGTGTAAGAAGACTCTCACCAGCAATCCCCAAGTGAAGTGATTATTTCTGTCACTTTGACAAGCTGTTTCAAAATATTTGGCAGACTTGTGCTTAATGGAAGCCACAGGCACCACTAGCAAGGAAAAGCTGCCATCAAGACCTTCCAAAGTGTACAGCAACACCGCCTGAGATTTATTTACCTGAGGAGCACTCGTTGCTACCAAGAAGGCATTGGTCCTTCCTGGGTGATCATAATCATGCATGGCTGCAGCTACATAAAGAGCCATCAACTCCAGGGCAGGGATGTTGCCAGCCAGGCATCCATAGCTGTCATCTGTAGGTGAGTATGTCTTGGAAAACACATAACCCATGTGGCCATGAGTGATCCCACTGTCAGAATCTGAGCAGAGAGAAGCAAAGGAAAACAATAAAAAATCCAATGCCATTTTTTCAGTGTCCTGCTGTAAGCAATAAAGCAGGGAGAGAAGGAGCAAATTTACAGTAAGGATAAATGCAGCCTGACCTCAGTTCTTTCTGTGCCTATGATCCAGTAAAATAAGGCAAACAGCTGGAAAGGAATAAATTCTGATCCCACCTGGGGATCTTCCAGCCATTCAGCAAAACCTATATAAGTTACAAGCAGTAAGGCATGGATTCAGAGCCATGCTGGAGCTTTGTGGGGAAACTTGATATTCCCACTCCTTTCTCTAATTTCTTTCATCATGTAGACAAGTCTATGAGACACTGGTAGTCCTTAAAGCAATGGACTAGAATTTGTTAATTAAATTACAGTACATGTTTTCCAACACAAATCTCTAGACTTCAGACCTTTGCTGATAATCCTCTTATCATCCTCTTTCTGAAGCATCTTGAGCATACCTGTCAGAGACAGATACTGAGATGCTTTGCTAATTTAATCTGAATGACCTTGAGTGGATCTTGTAGCTGAACAACGTCTTTAGAATAACAAACATCACAAAACCCCAGAACTCAACCCCTTTCATTCCACCTCACCTACAAAGCCACCTTGCTAATAAACTTTTCCAGGAATAAAACCATTTACCACCACAAAAATAAAAAAATAACCCAAAAAATCAAAAAAGGAGCAAACTCCTGTTTTTCCAGCCACTCTCTGAGAACTCCCAGAAAACACAGAAAGGTCCTCTAGTTGCCACAGCTGATGGAAAAGTTAATATGAAAATGCAAGAAGAACAGCTTCCTGTACTGAGCAATCATAAAACAGGAGAAGAGTGGTCTTGTGAAGGAGTTGCCAGATGGTAACAAGTCTCTTTCTTTGGAGACAGTGAGGAAAAGCAAAGAACACTTCATGACAGCCAGGCAGTGGCAAGTGCACAGCACTACCTGCACGCCCCAGGAATTTTAGAACAGCAAAACAATGAAGGGTTTAAGGATTTAAGTCTATGCTGCTTCTGGTGCAGCGTTGAAAAGCACTATTAATACAGTTTTCCTAGGAAAAATCCTATTGCAAAAATCAGATGGTAAAAAAAGATCTGTCATTATGGTGACCACAAAGGCTTGCATTCACACATCATTAAATGTTAAGTATTAGGTTTTGGAGGAACAATTCCATTCCCTCCAAAGTCACACAAACACACCTGAACAGCTTCAGCATCCGTGGTGCTACTGAACTACCACACCGTGTTACAGCCTGCAGCAAGTTCTGCACACAATCCTCAGCTGCTGCCTTTCTCACAGCAAATTCCATGAGAGAAGCTTTGGGAACACAACATTTAAATGTACCTGAGTCACTTGCTGACCCGTGGTCGTTGATGACAGTTGGGAGTCCTGGGATGGGCTGAGTTGTAAGGTACCACACGGCGTGAAGAACATCGGTGGCGTGGATTCGGTTGTGATCTGTGGTGGGAAGAAAACCACCCACTATAAAGCATCAGGATTTTTCTGACAGAGGGCTGTCAGCACCATCTAGTGGGTACCATGGGGCACTCAATCCAGCAGAGACAAAATCAACATTATCACGAGCATCAGAGCTGTTTTTAACTTTTCCAGAGAAAAGAAAAAAGGAAGATAAATTGATTTTGTATCAGACAAGATATTCACTTTACTAAAACTAAACACACTTAAGAGAAAACCAAGGAAGTAGACTGTTAGGTTCACAAAGATCCCAGAGACTCCATGAATAGTTAAATGTTTTAAACAGAAAGGAATGGCTTGAGTAGAACAGACTGTGGGACTTCCATCTCTAACCTCCTCAGGCTGTGATCTGCTGCTTTAGAACCCTGACCCACTTCAAACACAAGGAAAGGATTGAAACTGGGTCTCTCACTTTCCCAGAACAGAGTCCAAACCACCTGGCTGAAGGTAGCTTTCCTTAAATCCTTCTTATAATGATGTCTCCCACATTTTTGTGGAGAAAACAGCGTGTTCTGTGCTCCTCAGTGCTGGGTTAAGGGGGTAGTAACTCTTTCCTCTTAAGTAAACAAGAGTCTTTTGCAGCTGAAGCAGTTTGGTAAATGTGATTTGAATTAATAAGTACTTTGGGGATGACTGAAACCAGGATTTTCAGTGAATAAATGCATCTCACTGAAAAGTATCAGCTAGGCTGTAGTTACAGAACAGGGTTCACTCATGTATTTGGCATATTTTTTCTGCTCATAAAGTTCATCTCCTTTGGCAGCATAGCACTGCTACTGTGTAAGAGTTGCTTTTAGGGGGTTAAATTCTTCAAGAACCTCCAGCTGGGGCACTGGGGCACACTTGCATTATTGGTCTTTACTTATAATAGTCTTATATGATTTCTGGCTTGTGCATGAATTATGAAACAATGTAAAATATGAAACACAGAAAAAATATGAGAGGCTGTGGTTCAGCACCAGCCTCTGCCCAGCCAACCATTTGGTCATGATGTACTAGAAGAAAAAAAGTAGCTTTTATAGTACAAGAAGAAAGGCTTCAATATAAAAATGTGTGGAAAATCCCCAAGACTTTAGGGAAGCATCAGGAATTTTTACTTACAAGGTATCTCTCGGTATCCACACTCCAAGGCATGAAAGTAGTTCATAAATTCCCTCACTGGTATTTTAAAGGTTTCAAACAGCCCCATGTCCTCAAAAAGCCTGTATGATACCTGAAAGAAAAAACCAACAAAAAACCCATCTTAAAAAAATCTTAAAATTAGATATAAAACTCCTTAAGTCAAATTGCCCCATGAAAATCTGCTTTCCTGGTAGTATGTTCTCAAATCCATCTGATCCTGCTGTAGGTGCAGGTATTTGCTTTTTTACAGGGATATGGCTGCACAGTCAAGACATTAATGCCTAACAGTCCTCCTCATCCCTTCACTCCAACCTTCCAGTTGTTCTCCTCTTCCTTTCAGGCACGTGGATCCCTCAAATTTTGCAAACACCTCAGAAACCTAAACACATGAAGATGTCCAGTGGCCTTCATTGCTTTTGGAAAAAATTCTCTACAAATTTATCCAAGGAGCATCCTTGAGTCAAATCAATTCCCAGAAAAGCAAGGGACTGACGGAAGGGGGAACCATGTGCATTGTGCCCTTGCTTCCTCTCCAGTTGAGTGAAATGATAAAACTGATGTCAGAGGCAGCAAATATCTTAGGCAGCAGGGCTGCTCTAAGTGTTCCTGCACCAAAGATGACTGCAAACATCCAGGAGAGGATGTATTGGGAAGGAGAATGTGATGGATGAGTGAGGAGGTGTTCAGGGAAGATGAATGCTCAGAAATGTAGGCAGCAGTTGATGCAAAATGGGAACTTCTGGAGACAAGTTTGGACTTGACATACAACACAATGGGACACAGTAAAATCACTGCCTGATCTTTTAATTTCTTTCACAAATTGGACCCTAAAGCCCTGCAGAATCTTTATTTATTTACTGCTGTTAGCTAAATTCTGTCCTTTGGATGCCATCTGCCTGGTAATGACCTGCCTAGAGCTAAGAAACTTGCAGCACATTTGGACTGATGAGTGCTATATGGCAAGAAGTTACACATTTTTTACAAGTTTTACACCTGAATGTAAATCAAACATCTATCCACATCTATCCTCTTTGTATCTGTATATAAATTGGGACCTGTGAGCTGCACCTAAAGTTTAATGAACATCAACTCCAAATATCTTGCCACTGGATTTTTTACAGTAAGAATAACAAAAACAGGATATGAATTTGCAGCATTACTGATCTCCCTCCTGCCTCCCCTCACAGTCATTCCCCAGCAGGCAAAACCTGCCTAATTCTGGCAAAGCACTGCAGCAGGCAGAGATGGTGCAGGGACAGGCTGAGTGTGGTGTCTGACCCAGCCAGGATGACCCTCAGTGACCAATATCTGACAGTGGGGGTTCTGCTGGTGGCCCCAGCTCTTACTTCTCTTCCTACCACACCTGAACTACTGAGCTATTGTGCTCTGGAAGACAAGAGCTTAGAACAAAAGGTAGGGCCTGTAAAAGGCAAAACATTTCTCTCTGAAAACCCCATGGGAACCCTCTGTATTGAGGCAGAGTAGAATAGAATATGCATAATTTGGATTAGAGAGAGAACTTTGTTTCTCTCTCTAGAATCGTGGCTTAACGGTATCAGCAGGGATCCAATATTTCACCAAGAGAGATGAGGAGTCTTACATTCTAATTTTAGGGCAGTGAAATGTAAGTTACTTATTTCCAGCAAAACATCTCTGTATAAAAAGAGGAATCATAATGAAATAACATTCATCAGGACTAAATCTTACTGGTCTACATTAGCAGTACCAGAAAGGTATCTTAATTAAAGCATATCAAAGAAGCATGTTCTTCCTCCCCTTGGATTTCAGGGGGTGGGAAATTCCATAGTTGAAAAAAGCAAAGTTGACATTGATGTGTAGGAACAACAGATTTTCCCTCTGAGTTGAAGTAAAATAGCATTATTCTCTGTGCTCATGAGAAAGCATAAACAGCCAAGCATGTACTTTGGCCATGTTTTCTTTTTTCTTTTCTTTTCTTTTCTTTTCTTTTCTTTTCTTTTCTTTTCTTTTCTTTTCTTTTCTTTTCTTTTCTTTTCTTTTCTTTTCTTTTCTTTTCTTTTCTTTTCTTTTCTTTTCTTTTCTTTTCTTTTCTTTTCTTTTCTTTTCTTTTCTTCCTTCTCTCTCTCAGCAAATAGAGATGAAGCAGGTGTAAAAGCAGGCCACAAAGAAGAAAAAAGAGCATTGATGTCTTCCCCAAACCAAACTAACCAAATTATTTTATTTAAAAAACCCAAACCAAAACCAACAACTGCGCAGCTTTTTTTATTCCTTGCTCTTGATTAAACATTTTCATGTGCCTCTGTCTTTCAAAACACTTTCTCCCCAACCCTCATGCTGTTTCAGGAGCTCCCTGGGAGCTGGAATGCTGTGGGCTGAGCACTTGCAGCTGAGGTGTGGCCCCTGCTGCCAGGGACAAGCCCAGGGACACTCAGAAGGCTGCCAGGGGCTTGGCAGAGGGTGCTCCACCACACTGCCCCTCTCCTGCAGCCTCCTTTTCCTGCTTGTCTCTCACCATGGCTAATGCCTGAATGAATCATTTATAACCCAGAGACTGCTGGTGGTGCTGCCTGAGGAAGGACCAGCACTTCTGCACGGCTCCTGATGGGAGGTGATTTGCAACTGGGCACTGTTATCCACCTGCAGCTCCTCTCCTGGTGCTGCAGGCACACAGGGATGGCTCTCCTTGAGGGAGGGACACGTGCAAGTCTCAACTTTGTTGATTGAGATCAACAAAGACTTCATCAGCAGTTCCCTTCTCTGTTTGCAGGCGGCCTCTCGCGCCCCTCTTCACGTCCTGTGTATTTCCTTTCTTCAGACACCTGTGTCTTGCAAATTGCTGGCACCCAGTCTCTGGCTCTGCCCAGCTCCTCACAAGGCTGCTGTGATGAGCCCAGGAACATCCCATCCCCGACAGGGTGATGATGACAGGGCCAAACAATCCTCTTGTCATCACACAGGGACCCAGTGGTGCCACCCTGCCTCTGACACTGCTCCTGCACTGCACAGCAGCACCTCCCCTTCTCCTCTCCATGGGCCCAGTAATAAAAGCTAAACCACAGCTTTCAGTCTTACAGGAGCTGTAAGAAAAGTGTTAAGGGTGATTGAAGATATTACTGAACTTTATGGCCTTTTATGGAGCCACAGCTCAGTTCTGAGAGCTTGGCTCTTCGTTCCTGAAACGGGACTGAACGCGTGTTCCTCTCCAAACCCTGGCGTGCACATTTGTCACTGACACTGTGCTTGCCACTCCAGTTTGCACAGATGCTTCCATGGCTCCTGACTGGCTTGGGGTCTTTTTGTATGTCTAAATCAATTTAACATTCCACAAAGAAGGAACAGACATCTCAAGCAGCTTCAAAGATGCTAAGGCAGCATTTGCTTTCTAAACTGAATGCTTCCCTAGAGGCATGTGTCAACTTTGCTTTGTTCCATCTCATAAATTTAACCTAGCAAGGCAAACATAGTTAATTCAGCTTTTTAATTTACTTTTTTTTCTATTTTTTGGAATGGGTTAGTCCATTTAATAGCAAAATACAGAGAATAAATCATTTTGTTGTCCTTTGTTAATAATGTCCCAGGATTTAAAAATCAAAGTAGAAAAAAAATATAGTGCTTTGGCTGAAGAAAAAGATTTATTTATTTTAGTCTCCTGATTTCTGAAAATAATTTCATTAGCAACATCTGAGTAGGTGGGGAAATAAGGATCTGTATTTTGTGAACAAGTTTGAACTTGCTACATTCTGCTGTTATGGAGTTACTATAAACAGTCATTACAGAAAATGTTGAATTTTCATCACAAATATTAAAGCTTCTCTATTTTATTTCACAGGCCTCATTTTGTGGGACTGTGAAGTGGATAACACGTTGAGAACCTGTGCAAAGCCCAGATTTTGGGACATGGAGTGAGGAGATTTAGTGCAGTTTGAGGGAGGCACAGAGGACTTTTGTCCAGAGGTACAGAACCACATGCAGCTTGGTAAAGTGCCTAAAGCCTACAGAGGTAAAACCAGAACAAATTTTGGCTCAGTCAAACTGTTGGCTACGCCATTAAAAGAAAGTTCTGGTTTTCCTTATGTTTCATTCATCCTTCTATTGTTCATTCCATGCTATTAGAAAAGTGAGCAGTGTGATCTAGAAGAGCATTTCCATCCCACACTCACTGTCTAGTGCAAAAGTGCCTCAATGAGAATCACTGAATTTATCCCAAAAATATACCCAATCTCCACAGTTTGCCTATTTCTCTACACTGAACCTAGAGACTTGGCAGGCTGGCCAAACACAGGGCTTTGCTTGCCAAGCTACACTAAAAGGCAGACCATGGAATAAATTTGAATTCATGCCATGCTTTTCCTTATTGACCACCAGATAATTGAATCTAGCTGAATAATAGGTAACCACCAAGGGACTGTGATTTGATCCAGCATTCTCTGGAGCTTGTTACACTGAAATCTGCCTGACACACTAACCTCTGTGTTTCTGGGGGGGGTGATAATTGTACCACACTGTACCAATTAACTTTATCTCTTCTTTCCAGCACTCATCACTACATAATGCCCTGTAAAGTGATACTTGTTCAGCCAGATTCTCTCAGGCTTTTTTCCCTTTCATCCCTAAATAATAATAAAAAATAATTACTTGCTTTTCCTGTTTAATAATCTTCAATACTTTTATGAGAAAAAATGACTAATTTGTCAGTGTGCCAGGAAAAGGGGCATAACAGAGTAGAAAGTTCAGCCAAGAAAGTGATTATGGAAAGTGACACTAATCATGCTGGGTAGAGACAGGCTGTGTCAGTAACTGAATTAAACCCACAGGAAGGAATAAAAACCTGAGAGCTGAAAGAAAGACTAGTTCCATCCCAAATCTTAGCAAATTAGGCTACCCTACATAATATATGAATTTTCTCTCAAGGTCCTGATTCTTTAAAAATGAAGGAATATAGCAAAGATTCTTCTACCTCCACTTCCTCAAGCCTTGCTTTCTTGCCTAGCCTGAAATCTGAAATCTTTTATTTCTGAGAACTTATACTGAAATCTTCAATATAAAAGAGGACTAAAACTCTGTATGTCTTGCATCCACCAAATATATTTATTGTTTAGCCCTCTCCATGATAAATCCTTTCCCAAAGAACTCAGGAAGGGATGGAAGCATCTTAAGCAAATATTCAGAAAAGCAGAGAGCAGAAGGCAAAATACGTGGGGTTTTTTTCTTCTGCGTTTTAAACTTTAGAAATAAAGGCATTCAAAATTCAGGAATATAATGAGACAGAATTCACACTGTCAGCTTTAAATTAGGTGTCAGGGATTACGGTTCTTTGGATCATCAGCTTGTAAGGACAATGGCTTTTAACACTTCTTTGTCTTAATCTGCCAACATTCTACACTGCACACAAGGCACACCTCTCACCTGACTCAGAATCCGACCACATTTCTTCCCGATTTTTTCCACCAAATCAAAGATTGGGAAGTTCCAACTATTTAGCTGCTCCATCAGGGGATCCAAGTTGTCCATAACCAGAGGCTCAGGAGCCAGTACAGGCTTGTCCTGTGCCAGAAATCAGAATAAAGAGGATTGTTAGTTCAGTGAAGCATCTCAAGGAAAAATTTATGCTCTTAAAATCTAAAGTCACATTAGCATCATGTGTAAGTCAGTGGTACTTTACTCAGCTCAGTGTAGATGTCCTCATTTCTAGCAGCCCTGCAGCTACTCCCTCTCCTTTGTAATGTGTTTCACTTGAATGGATAGGAAATTCTGTTTATGAAACAGCAGTGTCTGCACTTAGCACTGAGACTCACTCATTCATTCACTCATGGGAATCATTCATTCATTTCCAAGGGAGTCTGCCTTCATTGTGAAATTCGCTGGGGTACAGAGGGGAAAAGCTCTCAGTTTCTGCTTCTGCATCAGGACCCACTCACTACACTCTGACAGGGCTAACAGAGCTCAGCCCAAGTGAAGACTTTGTATTCCTGAAGCTGAAATCTACCTGCTTTCAAAAGATGGGTTGTGCCCCTCCTTACACATTTCTCCCTGGAATTTCATTTTACTTAGAAACTGGAGATGAGTAAATGCCAGAACATTTCAAGCAAAATGCATTCTCTCAGCATGTCCACCTCCAACAGATTACAATAAATTTTTCAAGAGCTCCTGCCAGCTTCAAACTATTAATTCAGTTGTATAACAGACTGTTGTAAAAAAAACTTAACTAAACAAAGCTTTCCTTCTGCATCTCAACCAAACTCACAGCTGAATGCTGTGAGACAATCATTACTTGTTCACCACACTGCAGCATTTGTTGTTTAAGACACACACCTACAAAAATATCCAGAAGCACCCTTAGACCAGATTTTTTTGTGTATGTGTGAATCTGGGTTTTTGGTTAGTTTGGCTTTTTGTTTTGTTTTTCTTTTCCCTCAGTGTCAGCATGCACTTAGCCTGTCGTGCCAGGGGAAGGTAGAGGAGCTACCTCAGGTGGTATCAAGGGGTGGAGGATGATGGTCTCAGGTGTGTAGGACCTACAGCCGGATCCCTTCCGTGGCTGCTCCTTGGAGCACTCGGCGTCGTCGTCGTTCTGAACGATGTCGCTGCTGTCGCTGTTGTTGGTCTCGTAGTCAGAAGTGGCTTGAGCAGGATCATCTACAAACACAATCACAAAGCTTGTGGTGTGAACAGCAAGGATTTCATGGAAGTCATCCTGTGACCTCTGAGTAACAGCAACAGGATCTCTGACTCATAATGCGTATGTGCTGCTTGGCCGGCTCCGAAGTCGGACAATCTGTCCAAGGGCAATAAAGATATGCCCTGCAGAGTGTAAAAAATGGCAGCAGGGAGTGCAGAGAGAAAAAATGTTGAGGACCATTATTTAGGTAAATTGAGAGAAACAGTATATCCTTCCTATTTGAACTCCAAAAGCATTCTGTACATGTTGTACCTACAAAAAGGGAAGGAGCCTCACGGTCTCACCCGTGTATGTTCTCCTTTTATGACAGACAAGCTCATCTTCCCTTTTAGTGGATGATTACTGAATTTGAGGGAATCAGGTAGATGTTTTTGACAAAGAATTACCTGTTCTGTTTAGGGTGTGTGTAGTAGCATCATTTCTGTTTAGTGTCCCATCACCAGCTTCTGTTTGGTTGTAGGGTCTGCCACAGCTGAAATACATCAAGAAACATGCACAATATAAAGAAGCAAGTGCCTCAGACAGTCTTGTGTAAAATGATTTCCTGCTGGCAGTGTGAGATTATGTCATACAGTATAAGCCATGGTCCAGGGTACATTCTCCAGACAAAATCACAAGAGTGCTGAAGTTTTTGCATCTTGGGAGAAAAATTCAAAAAGACCTTGGATTAACTGGCTACCAGCATTAAATTTGTGTTTTAAACAGAAAACCTGAACCATGTGATTTCTTGAAATTAACTTTTCTTATTCTCTAAGCATACCAGTACAAAATGAATTCCCTTGTTCTATACTATGGCTGCCCTGTGAAGATGAATTAAAATTATGAAAATGTGTCAGAGTCCCATCCAATCTCACAGAATTCAGTTTAAGCACATTTGTGACCTGGCTTCACTCTTCTTGCTTAAAACCTGAATATGTTCCTTTTAAGGAGGAAAATGATATTTTATCATTACTTGAGTGACAGCATACCAAGTACATAAGGACCAAGAGGGCAGAGTTTGCTTCCTCATTTCCAGAACATTTTGGGAGGGATCACAATGTTATGACCTTTTAAAATGACTGGCTTTCCCTTCCATTAAAAAGCTTTATTCTTTGGGTATAATTCCCTCTAAACCCTAATTACAACCTGACATTTTAACATTTTCTCTGGTTTGAGTCAGCATTCTGTGGCATATCTTATATGTAACAGTCTTCACAAAGCAACTATTACAAAATTATTTGGATTGGTCAAACTTTGTACTAGAAACTTTGCACCATTTAAAGTTCAACACATAAAAATGGCTTAAATCCTGTGCCAGCTAGCTTTTGACTGGGTCATCCACACATATCCTGCAGTTTGATATGCCCTGCAAACATAATGAGTTCCTGAAAGACTTTTAAATAAAAATGTTAATCTGTATTCAATGATACCTATAATTCATAGCCAAGCAAATAAATCTTCTATCACTCAGGATGATAAAGGAGTTTGAAGAAAGTATTAATTTCTCTCTCCCACATCCCTTATGGTTTCTGTAAGGTCAGTGACAGCCTTTGATTGGCTGTAATGCTACAAGGCTTTTTGAGAGCACCTCTATTTCCTGAACATATGCAAAATCACACTGATTTAATGTGTGTGGTCCACCAAGCACTGTATTAAAAAAAAAAAGATTCCTGAGCTGCCCAGCAGAACACTTGAAATCTACTCTGTGTTGGAAGAAAATGTGCCCATGCAACTTTAACTCAATCCCTTCATGCACAGGCATCATAACACACTCCTTACCTTCAAGATTGTTTAATGGTTTTTGCACAGAATTTCTGCCTCATCCACTCAGCAGAATTAAAAATGATTACTTCTGAGCTACTTTAACAGCATTTCCTGATAGGTGTTCTTGCTTAATGTGCTTTTCAAACTGTGCTGTCCCACCACATTTCACTTTGTGAGTAAAAGAGAAATACAGCAAAGCTGCCATCTCGATACCCCTGCCTGATCTGACTTTGAAGGACTGAACCCATCAAGAGTTCATTTTCTCTTTTGTTGTTGTAGGGGTGGGATTAGTTACTTTGTGGCAGGGTTTTGCTGAGCAGGTATTACTGCTCTGCAAGGCAGATGTTTTGGCAGGGAATTTAGGGGGTTGCATACCATGAAGATCAGCAATCTACCATGTGAAAGCTCAAAAATTCAGTCATTTATTTTTGGTGTTTGTTAGTTTAAGTCTCACAACTTGAAGCCATTTAATTTCTTTGGTATTTGGGATTTTTTTGTTTGTTTTAATCTTGCCTTTCAGTTGTGCCTACATTACATGTGTGCATTATTTATGTGTTCAGCTTCTCTCTGTGGATTTGACACCTCTGTATCCTAATGGCTGGAAATGTGACAGTGCTTATGATTTTTCAACTGATGTTAAAGGAACAGTGACTATTAGCACTAGTGGAGGCCAATTCTATTAGCAATAATTACACCAAAATATTTTAAACAATATGTTTGTTTTAAATAATCAACAACAAAGCCTATGTCAGCAATGCAACTATTTGCAATGCATACACAGTCTAAGCATTTGAAAATAAGTAGATTGAAAACCTAAATATTCTGTACAACTAATATAGATCCAATAAGACAGCAGTCACATGTTAATGAGCATTTTACTAGTGATAATAATGAAATCAAAGCCTGCACATGTCAAGAAAATATATTTCATTACTACCTATGACAACCTTACATTGATTCTTTTTTGACATTTTTAATGCAATCATTAACTGTTCTTTTCAATAGAAGGCTTCCAGAGATGATTGCCACTTGTGAAATAAAAGGATTTTGTTGAAGTGATAATAAAGGCACAGCTTAATAACACTGTAGCACCTTTATGGTATATTTCTATTGTGTTTTAATTTTAAATGAGTCTGTCCAAATCCCAATTTTGGTATATTTTTGGAAAACTCCAAAAACCACTTAAATTTCTATTTAGTCACCTAAATCCATCTGAAAAGCCTGTTTGGGTCCTACTCCAAACTCCAGTGAGGATGACTCCCTTGAGCAAGCTCACAGCCTCAATTTTGACTTTCTCACAGCCACTTGCCTTGCACAGAGCATGCTGAGACACATCCAAAGTCGTGTGACTGAAGTCAGAAATTAAAAACCATTTCCAAAGACAGTCAAACTTGATAACAGCCATGTTCTCTGCTGGCTGGCCACTCATGCTATGACCAAAAGTAACATCTGCTGAGTGAAGCAACCTTGAAACTGCACTGGGACAGGCTTGGGAATACCAGTGTTTCCCCCTGTTCTGAACTGGACATTAGTGCAAACTCCAGTAATTTGATTTAGCAACTGAATCCTTTCTGAGAAGATAAACAGAACAACTTTCTTTCCAAAATGATAATTTTGCAAAGCAGGTCTGGTCTGTGTTACCTAATAAAAGGCTACTTTAAAGTATGGAATTAAACTCTGTTACAGGAGCTCTTACCAGCAGAAAGAACTTATCCCCACAGTACCTAATCTGAGTCTGCCTAGGGAAGACAGGACCACTCCACTTCACTCCTGAGAGAAGGCTCAAAATTGTTGGCCCACCTTTGTCAGAACCTACAGACCAGAAGCTTTGAAACCCTAGCAGTCAAATTTTTCTGTCCAACATCAGGTGCCTGCCATGGAAGACTTGGCCTGTGACCTAAAGAGGACTGCTCATGCCAAGGGCTTGAAAAACACAAGTTGTAAACATGAAATCCAACTTTGGGATCCACAGGTTATTGACAAAGAATTTATTTATGAATCAGGATGCCCATCTGACAGGAGTAAAAGCAATAAACATAAGAATAAACAGAGCAAAAAGTTTTCCACTTTAAAAGCATTCTGTAGCATTGATCTACACGTTTACTCAAGTACAATAAACCTGAAATATCAATACAAACCCTGCAGTAAATCACAAAAACTTGTATTAGGCCAACAGAACAAGTTCATGAGAACAATGTGAAATGATTCCAAGGCATATCAAATTATTATCTTACCTGCTGCAGATGATGGAGGGGCTGATAATAGGGTCTGACAGGCTAGGTGCACTCTGAGTAGAAGTTAAGACTTTGTGTGGCTTTAAGCCCTGCTTGGTGTCAGTATCTGTAGACTCTGGAAATGACACAGAAGTTTTCCCAGTAGGACTCGTGGCAGGGGTCCCCTGAATCGGTGAATGGCACGGGGAGGTGAGAGGTGAAATGTTTGGTGGGATACCTGGGCAAGGACAAGAAGAGTCCTGTCAGTTAGCAGAACTGGCAGATGGTTATATTAAGTCAAATTTCACCATGCAGAAATACTCTTGTTGAGATACACCAGCACAGTCTCCAAAACCAAAATCAGTAACAGAGGACCCTTCTCCACTCAGCCAAACTCAGGGCTGTCACAGAGTGAAGAACTTCCATTACTATCAGCCACTTTTACCTGCTGAAGATGTGGCTCCAAACACAAAGCATATTTTCCCTGTTGAGCAGGGTGCACTAACTGGACAGGCATGAAAAATGAAAGCCAAGTTTGTGGCATGACTGTTGGTATCAACACATTCTAGTGACAGAGGTACACAGCCCCACAGAGGCAGTCCCCAGACTCATCTGCAGCTTCTCTGCCACACCTGCAAAGCAGGGACAAGGAAGGCTCACACACATTCCCAGAAAATTTGGGTTTCTACATGTTGGAAGACTAGAGACAAACCAAAAAGAGCAATTTCTAGTAGTCATACATTATACACAATACTGTGCTTCTGCTGCCATTTCTGCATTCCTTGTAGATTTTGGCCTTGACCTTCCGCTTGAATTTATTTTTCAGTATCTGTTGCTCCCTAAGGGAGACTTGCAAGAATTACTGCAGCACATGGTACTGTACACCTGAGCTGGAATATGGAAACTGCCAATATCCACATGTGCAACACCTGCAAGGTGCAGTTCTCTCTGTCTGTTATTCCACCTAAGCACAAGAAAGATGAAATGCAAGATGAAATGCATCAGGCAGTCCAGTGTCTGAACAAAGTGCTGCCTTCCCTTGGAATCCACTTTACAACTCCTAAGCTCACACAAAATGAGACTCGAAGTGCAGAAGAGCAAACTTAACCTACATTAAAAGGAAACTCATGGAAATTGAGTTTCCTCCTGTTCTGAAGTTTGCAGGAACTCAGCCCCAGGTAATTTATCACATTCATCTTAAAGCCAAAGGATATCAAGGCCTTAGGAAATTGAACTGGTTTTATGTTTGAATTGTGCCCTCTATCTAAATGCATTCCAGACACAAAAATTATCTTAAAATAAGGCAATATATTGATCTAAGTTTATGAAATATTAACCTTGCAGGATATACAGGTACAGTTCCAGTGTTTTTTTCCTGATAGGAACTTACTGTGATAGGAGGCTAAAATATGATTTACTGTTGACAATCCAAGAGTTAAAAAACAATTCTGATAGTTACTGTGCTGTAATTTGGAGACATCCAGCATCTCAGTTTTGATTAAGGGTGTTTCTTCAGCAAACATGGTATGTATTGCTGTCTTAATTCAATGATTTGCAAGTAGGATATAATGGTGGTCTTGAGATCAGAACACTACAGCCTTCAGAGCAATTAAAATGTTATCAGATGGCCATGACACAGGGAAACTGCTTTAAAATACAGGAAACCTCTGTTTCACATTTATGAATTCATTGAGATATCAGCTTTCCATCCAACAAAAATATGTCTTTAAAAACATTTCACACTCTGTTAGTTGCACAGGGGATTGAGTAGGATTATTATCTATCTTTGAGCTATATGTTACCAAGTCATATTCATAACTCTTAGAGGATGCAATACATATGGGTATCTTTCAACAATTTGAAACAAGTCCTGAGAATTTAAACAGCACTTTTCACAATAAGATCTCTAATCACAGCAAGTTTTCTGCTGCTAGCAGGGCTCCAGGCTCTTGAAATATTTTTTATTGTGTGGTTTTTTTTTGGTTTTTCTAACAGTAATTTACCAGGGAAGGTAATCACAAACAAACAAAATTACCAGAAAAAAGCAAACCTTTTTTCAATAATACAACATTCCACCATTTACTGGCAAAAATGAGAGAAAATGTGACTTGCTACAGCAAGGATTTTTTAACAATCAAGATAAGAGAAAAATAAAAATACAAAGAGAATTTTTTAAGTACATCCATGCACTTAAGTCCTCCAGAACTTCTTCAAATGTGCAGTGTTGAAGATATAAAATAGTGACTTCAATGTGATGTGAAAATACATATGAAAACACTTGAGTTTTTGACAAAATAGGTAGAACTAGAAGTATTTTAAAATGTGAATGTTTATTTAAAGACACATCTAATAAGCTAATATATTCACAAATTTATCTAGATCAACTTCTACTAGTAATAATTGTATGTTGCCAATGGAGCTAATACATAAAATACATAAAAACTGTATTAACTAGTGCAAATTGAAAGAATTATTTATCTGGAACATGAAAACAAATCCTAACTAAAAATACATGATTGTAAATAATGTGAAGTATTGTAATATCAATCTTCTACATAAAACACTGATGCAGAATTTCTACTCCTCTCCATCAGGATCCCTAGAAATTGCTTGTGATGAATGGATATCTCTCCTCCTTGTGGAGGAGCTCATGTATTTGGACAACAGAGATGACTTTTAATATTTTCTGAAAGCAGAAATTGCTAAATGTAAAACTGACTGATGGGCTTGGCAAGTGTTGTTTTCCTAGTACAAGATATTACACACCTCCTCCTCTCCCTTTCAGTTTTCTGGACTAATCTCTGAAAATCACAAGTCAAATGTTTATTTTGTTCTAAAGTGAATTCCTGGATTCTTGGTACTATGTCTCCATTATTTTTCAGGTTAAATTATTCATTTCCCTATGTGCCTATTACCCTTTAAGATAATATTGTACTACTTAATCTTCACCTTGGTAAAACAAAGCAGCTTTGTACAAGAGAAAACCTTTACTATGGTTCTCTTCAGTTTGAAAAGGTGATGTGATGTGACAGCACTACAAATGAAAAATAATTGTGCAGCCATATCTTCAAATTCATCTCTAACTTGGGGTTCTCTGACTTTTCTGATGTCAGGCCTCAGGCAGCTAGCAATTTCTATCTGATAGCTGAATGGCATCTCTGGGTAATATTATCTCAGTAGTATTTATTTTTGGACAAAAAGCAGGCTGGTATGAAAAAGGAAGGCCTTGTGATAATTTTGAACTGTGAGTTGAAACACAGGTAAACAGCATGTTATACTGCATTTACAGAGAGAGGAGAACCACATTATTGTGGATTAAGGCTGCTTCATGTCTGTCATATTACACATTTCATTATCCATTCCAAAGTCACCTTCTTCATTTCTTTCAGGAAAGAAATACAGGAGAAACATTTTTCTAAAAGGCTCAGAAAGCTGAGTGAAAAATCCCCTATTCTCATCTCTAAAAATCACTAAGAATGACCTATATTTTCTCAATAGTGAATATACAGAGACAGACCTCTGAATTACAAAGGTTTTGTCTTGGATATGTTTGCATAAGAGAAGTCAATTGCTGCTTCCAGCTCAAAATGGATTTTATGTAGGTTGTGCTTTAGGAAATCTCAGTCAAGCAAAACATACAGACAGCTAATGTCACAAATATTATGCAAAACACCCTGCTATAGTCAAGGGAATTACAAAGATATAAATCACAATGTAGTATTTCACTTGCTCTATGGTGCCATGACTAAATTCTATAAATCAAAACAACAAAAACATTTACAAAGGGTGTGACTACGACCTGTAGTATTTTAAGCCACTATGTTGTTTCTTTTTTTAAATAAAAGAAATAACTATATTGTATTGATGGAAAACTAAGAAAAAGCAGCAGGTTGGACAGAGAATTAAAGCCCCAGGTAGTCAGGGGGAGCAAGGCTGAGAGAGCTCGGGGTGCCCGCTCACCTTGCCGGCTCTGCCTTTTGGCGTTCAGGTGGTTGGTAGAGGACACGGCGTAGGAGGTGGAGAAGGACCTGCTCTTTGTGATTGTCATCAGGATGGAGCTGTTCCAGGAGTCAGAGCTGCAAAACCAGAGCACAAACAAGCAACATTCGACAGAGGAAAAAGCCTCATGGCAGAGCTCATGAAATTGGGAGCTGCAGCAAGAAGTGTGGGACAGGGAGACAGCACAAAATCTGGTGAGGAAAATGACATCTATGGGTTGGCTGTACTGGTGTTTGGGAGGCACTCAATACCATGTTCAGCAAAAATATTTACACAGCAGACAGTCCAAGCTGCACTCCCCTCAGTGCTGAGGCCTATTTGCCTTATTTATACACAGATGCCTTCATTGTATTTTTCTGACAGTACAAAGAGGCTCAAAAGTTGACTTGAAATGAATTAAATTTATGTTCTCTTTTAACATCTCCTTAAAAGAGCCAGGAGTGACACAAATTCTCAGCAGATCTGGAAACCCAGTTTCCTGCTGCTGGTGACACATCAGATACACAGCCACCCTTGGGGCACTGGAGGAACTCCTCAGGAGCCTGGGGAGGACTGGAAGCACCCTGCATGGCCATGGTTAGTGGTGTGCCCCTTCATGTCCTAACCAGGGGAAATGCCTGCTCCATCCCCAGAAAGCCCCACTGACAGACCCTGGAGACACTGGTGCAAGAGAAGTGTGCTGAAGGAATGGGGCTCCATGTGTTTGGGGAGCAAATGTTAGTCCCCTACTGCAGCAAAGGGTTAATGCTTTTAGCCTGTGGGCTCTAACTGTATGCCAGGAGAAGCCAAAATCTTCTGTACAGCAAGAAAACTGTATTTATAATAGTTTTCCTGAATGACACCCATCAAATGTCAGCTTCTAGCAGGGATGCAACACTGGCTCTTATCAAGGCCTGTAAGCTCTCTGGACACATTCTTTGATATAAAAGTGGGTGAAGGAAAGAATGTGTTATTCTTCCAGTATAATGTCTACCCAGTTCAGTGAGGTGGGCTTGGAAGAATACAGGATTACTAATTTCAAACTGAGAGTTACAGAGGATTCTTGCAAATGTGTGACTGCAGAAATCCAGAACTGATGTCCTATATTGTGAGGAGCAACTTGCATGTTTTATAACTGCAGAATCTGCCACAGGGCAATTCCAGTGTCAGCCTCTCTCCTACCCTTCAACTCATGAAATGTTTCTTTCTCTGTGACCAGTGGAGTGCTTGAATTTGGTACAGGGGAAGTGGCAGATAACCAAGATATATTTTCTTCTCTTCAGTTCAAAATTCTTCTCCTTGAAAGCAGATCTCTCTGAGTTGGCCTGCCAAAATTTTTAAAGCTAGACTTATAGGATTCATTTCCCCCCTTTCTGGAATACACATTGTTTCTCCTACTGTAAAAGAAGTAGTGCAAACAGTAGGCTGGGAGGCTTGACAGAGCTATAATTATACAACTGGAGACATTAAACATAGGAAGAATTGATAGCCTGCTTAGCTGGCTCCTCATGAAGAGTTACATAACAACCACAGGAAAGGACCAACAATAATATTTAATTGCTCTCCTTCTCCCCCTGGTTCCCATCTTGGGACACTCACACACTACGTGAGAGTGGGATCAACACTATAAATCAAATGCACCCCAGGAACCACAGGTCTGTAAGTGAAGAACACTTGAATTTGGTTACAGCTTCCCTATATTTACTTTTACTGAGACAGATGGGGCTTCTCACAAAGGGAACTTTGGCAAAGCACGAAACTTTCAGGGTACTCTGCAGGCTGCCTTGAGCACCTCCCTACCCTGTATGAGAGTCTCATCCATGGGAAAGATTTAGGTAGCTGGGAAAAGGCCAGCCTTGGAAGAAAGCAGCTCTTTGGGGCTGCATTCACCCAAGCTATCCAACAGCCAACACATGATGCTGGGCATTCCCAGATCCTATCTTTTTCTCCACTACCAGCACCAAATTTTGAATTTCAGAAAAGCACATGAGCCTTCTGATGTCACAGAATTCTCTTCTTGAATTTGCTGCTTTCATTCTGATCTTCCTTTGCCCAGGGCAAAGCACGTCTCCACATTCTTTCTGCATTCACCAGCTCCAAGATGACAGTCCTTGTGAGGTGGGGAGGGGACCTGAACTTTATTCTCACAGGGTGGTACCACAGCTCACTGCTCTCTACCCTTCTGCTCCTCTTTGACTAGAACAGAAAAGTATTCACTTTTCCTCCAGAAAGGAGGAAATCCTGTTGTAATGACATGATGTGCAGCTATTACAACTTTTATTAGAACCATTACTAGGCTAAACCTCTGCAAATTCCCCAAACAAGTTGGCTGCTGGCTATAAGCAGCTGAGCAGACACAACTTTCTCTCCATTTCATGGGAGGACCATGTGTTTTATGATCCTGGCTCAAGGATCAGACTCTGAGAAGAATGGAAGATGAAGAAGCGCTTTATGAACTGGTTTAATGACAGGACCATGTCATTAGTGTATTCTTAAAAATGGCTGGCTTAATTGTTACAGTTTTTGCTTAACTGGGCAATAACCACATAGGAAACCCCCGCATAGCAAGAAAATTTTCACCAGATATCTTGCCTTTCTTCAAATTTTATTGGGCAGTTCTGCACTTCATTAGCATAAATAGACTTTTAAAAATTTATTTTTCTATCCAGTAACATGAATAATTTTGGCATCATCTGACAAAAAATGGGAATGCTGCTTCTTTGGCAAATCAGTTTAGAGAAACACAAAGAAGCAATTCCAACACAGTTCACAGCCAGCATTTCTGAGTGCGGGCCGTCACCGCACAGAACCAAAGCAATGTGCCCGAAGAGAAACATGGAAGTGAGAGGATTTGTAACCTGGATGAAGATGATTCGTGAGGTTTGATGCTGGCACTGCGATCCCTTCTCACTGGAGCTGGCTCCAGGGTGGGCAGTCCTGTGGCTGATGTGGTGGTGGTCCAAGTTGAGGACACGCGTCTCAGCAGTCCTGGAGGCAAACTTCTCCGTAAGCGCTGCGGACAGATCAGTTCCTGACAGTTTGTACAGGCTTACAAAACCTCTGCACATCCAGAAATAAAACCATTCCCATCTGCTCATCCTGCCTGACAACACCTAGTGAGGTACTTCAATTCTTCATTCTCCCAGGTATTATTCATTTCAAACACAGCCAGTTCTTTAAACGCTTGGAGAGTCCAGACCATCCTCCCTATCTCAAGTTTAAAAAAAGGTCTATATCCACTGCCCCTGGGCCACAAATGTTCAACACCTGATGTGGTCAAAGGTATTTAAACAAGTTAGCAGGGCCACAAAGGTGACTGAAGCATCTGTCATAAAAAGAAAGGCTGAGGGAGTTGGAATTGCTCAGTCTAAAGAAGAGATGGCTCAGGGTATAGCAGTGTACACAAATACCTAAAAGGAGGGTATAAAGAAGAAGGGTCTTTCCAGGGCTGCCCAGTGGCAGGGCAAGAGGCAGTGGAGCAATAATTGAAGTACAAGAAATTTAATTAAAATGTAGGAAAATATTTTTTACTGTGAGGAGGACTGAACATGGAGAAGCTGCCTGAAGAAGCTGTGAAGTCTACATTAATGGAGATACTCAAAACCCAACTGCATATCCTCCTAAGCACCCTGATCTAGGTTGAGCCTAGAGAAACTTTCTCCTCAATGAGCTGAGGGATAGGACTGACTGGACTAGACAATCTCCAGATGTACTTTCAACCTCAACTACTCTGGGATTTAAACTGTCATGAATCCTCAGAATCAGAGATTCAAGGCAAGAAAGGCTGTAAGAAAAATAAAGCAGGGGAGCTACAACTTTTTTTCCCTGTCATATCTACCCAATCCAGAGATTTCACACTGAAATAAAACTTTCATGCTCTGAGATATGATGTCTCAAAAAGCTTAGAGAAAGCATCACTGTTTACAACAAATTTTTCTTGACCACCCTGCATTTTTCTTTCACCTGACTCTTCCATTTCTCCAATTAACAGGAATCACATGTTTTTTTTCAAATTTTTGAAGGCAAAGATAATAAAGGATGTTTTTTGGATCCGGATTTGCTGTTGCAGATCCTATAATTTCGTAGGCTGTTTCTCTTGTGAAGTTCTTGTGAAGTGTTTATAGTTAAGAACTAAAATAAATATATCAGCAATGGAGAGCTTGGACTTTGCCAGAGGGTTAAGAAATATGAGATGGAAGACATCTGTGGTTTGAAGCTCGAAGATACAGTAAAATATGTTAACACATTATCTCCTTACACGAAATGATCAGTATCAGATACTTAAGGTGAAGGTCCTAAACCTGCTTTTAGACACTTTAAATAAAGACCTGCAAACAATTTGTTTTATGAACCATAATACGTTTAGGTCAGTGAATTCTTCAATCAAATTAGTTCTCTGTAGCATTAACTCATTTCTTCATCCTTCATTTCTCTTCTCCTCATGAGGTATTATGCAACAGCAAACTAGTATCTGTTCCCTGTGTTTGCACATGTGACAGCAATGCTCTTCCACTTAACTCTTCCCCTCAGAGCCTAGAGTACAGCCATTATAGATATGGCCACTAAAATAAACTGGAAAATGCTTAAAAACCTGTGAACATCCATTTCATACATACAGCTGCTGAACAGGAAAATAGGGTGGTAATTATCATCACACTAAACTATAATAAAAAAAGAATCACGAACATTGCCATTCAGATGCCTGGAAATGCTGGAATGAATACTGCCTGTGCCATTTAAACTGTAAAAACATAAAAGCATTCGCCTGTGCAACGTACTCTGCCTATATTTAATTTTACAAGAGAGGCTGCAGGACAAAAGCATTTTGGTTTGGTTTCAGAAATGAAATGTAAGCCTTGCAGGACAGCTAATTAGCAACAAACCTACCACTCACGCTACTTCAAATCTGATGTGCTCTTTCTGGCTGTTCACTTGCTAAGTGTGGGTGGTTAACAGTGTTATTTCCTGCCTGATCCCTGAACATTCATAAGGCCATTTTTCAAGGCAGTATTATAAATATATATTTGTGGTTCTGTCTTCTTTTTCTTCTCAAGACAACTTCCATGAGCCCACAGTATTTGTCATACTAATGACTGTGATGATATTTTTGTTTATTTGTGGGGTAGACAACAGTTTAGGCATGATCCAAAGCACCTGAAGATCATCAACAGAGATTTTTTCATTGGCTTCTGTAGGTTTCACCCTTCTGGTTAAGGGAAGGAAGAAGGGATGGCAATTCTTACAAGCAGCCCAGTGATGTCCCTTCAGGCAGAGCCAGGCTCCAGTACTCACCTTGGGAATAGCTAGTTTCTCTCCCTTCTCTGGACACTCCTCCGAGTCGGAGCAGGTGTAATTCTCACTGAAGGACACCAAGGGATTCACCCTTGGCTTGTGGATGGCCTGGAAGGTTAACTGTGTGTTAAGCAGGTTGCTGACTGTTCTCAGCGACGTGCACACGTTGGGGGGCAGCGAAGGATCGGCCAGAAGGTCTGTGATGAGCCCGTGTGCTTCTCCCATGACGGCGATGTCCACCGTGATACTGGTTCCAGAAGACTAAAGAAGAGAGAAATAATGCATGTCAGACAACAGCAGTGGACAACCTGCTGAGCACTACCTCTAGCTGTGGTGAACTCTCTTCACAGCTTCTGGTTACAGGAGGAAAAATAATAACACGAAACAATTCTTTAAATACAGAGCACGATGCTGAATGGATCAATCAACAGTCTGCAAAGACTTTGGAATGCCATCATATCTGATTTCACAGCTTTCACCATCTGCAGCTGGCTTAACCCATCTGAATGAGTTGTTCAGGCTCCCTGTGGAGCCATGGTCAATAGCCAGGGCCTATTTGCACAAATAATTTTGGAGACATGGCTTAGGATGGGAGGAGTGAGTCTCTCTTGAGAGATGCCTGTGTACTTACTACAGAGATATCCAGGACAACTGATGTTCAGTGGATGAATGAAATGAATCCCAAACATATACTGAGTTTTTTAAAATACCTCTCTGCAATTAACTGTAGTATTCTGGTATGGTAGCAACAACATTCTTCAAGAAATTGCACATGGGGCAGCTATACCAAAAATGAAATGGAGTAAAAAGTGGATTTTTTTAAACCTTAAAGTTGTGAAGGCTGTGAATTGACAGCTATATCATACAATTGCAAAGGACTACGGATATTTAATAAAGAACAGTGAGACTTGGATCCACACAGAAGTAGAACACCTAAAATGGCATGAGGCATACGGAATTTCAGTGCAGAAGTGACATTTCAGCCTCACTAGCTGGTGCACTAAAACCCACCACAAATTCTGCGTGGAATTGCTAATTCAAGGCACTCCAAGGGTGACTATTTTCCCTTTGCTGTGTCTCTGACACACAAGCTCAGTCCTGCTGCTACTGTTTGGGCCTTAGCAGGTGTACGTGCAGTTTCCCAGAGAGACCATTGCAGCAGACTTTGTACTAATTTGCTTTCATGTATTTCTAAGAAAAAGCTAAAATACATAGTTTGCTAAATGGGGAAGTTATGTCTGTGAAAAGAGCACAGGAGTTACTTGGAGTGGCAAGGAAAGAGCATGGAGAATTGGTGAGACTTAGAGGGAGAGTGATTAAAGGCCCAGCCAGGAATGACTCATCAGTGACAGCGCTCATGGACATCAAAACACAAAGAACAGAATAACACAACTCGACACCTCTTTGTTCTCAGAAAAGGCTTTGCAGGCAATAAAAAAGTATTTCTGAGGAAAGTGATTTATTAGTTAAGTATAGCTAAACCTCTTCCCTCTGTCTTCCCAGTTGCATAACGTGGACATCAGGCCCTTGGCAAAGAGATGTTTCACTCCACTGATCCCTTCCTCATGTCCTTGCTAGGACAGAGGTAAGCTGCAGGAGCAGAAGACAGGCTTCCTCACTCACCATCCTCTCCTGCAGCCAGAAAACCAGCCTCTTCCCACATTTCTTTTCCATGCTATAAACCAGAAACTGCTTGATCTACTGGAGTGCTATTTCATCCTACTGAAAAAAAAATGTAATGCTTGAATTTAACTTAATGGCTCTTTCATTGCTTAACATCTCAGGGGTGCATGCAGAAGATTCTGGCAGATGCTAAAGAAAATTCTTAAATTAAGGGACACGGCTTGGGATGGGAGTAATTAATTATCTATCTTAACCTCAGCCGTGACAAATGACCAAAGGGGAGTGAGGCAGAATACATCACTCAAAATGAGACAGAAGCCTCACATTTTCAGCAGAACTGTGTCATCTACAGTTTGAAATTCTACTAAGCCTGGAGCCTGGAGTTGTTGACCGCCAGTCAGAGACAGAGATTAATACCTCTCTGAAGTAAACAAGTCTGACTCAGCGGGCTATAAGCTGAGATTCTGTACAGCACTACTAATACTTTTGCAAAGCAGCCAGCATTGCTCTCCATGATTAGTACCTAGTGGGGAGAGGGAGAGCCCTCCTCAAGGGTGGATTTCTGCCACAGGGCCTCCAGCTCCCTGTGCTGTCACGTGTGTTGCATTAACTCCTAACCCAGCAGATTTGCCCTAGTCAAATGCCAGGCTGTGATGAGTTATGTGACTCAAGAAGTATGAATGGTTCATCTATCTCAGGGTCAATGCAGACCAGGGTCAGACTGGTCTGACTAGGTGAAACAACAGGTTTTTGAATTATTATTTTGTAAAAAAACCTTAAAAATTACAAATGCATGAGAACATTTAAAAACATTTTACTTTTCAGAGTCTCTACTACAAAACAGTAGAGAACTGCATATGAACAGCAGACCATTATTCAGAAAGCAGATGATAATATGTTTCCCTAAAGGGCAAGGAAGCCTGGAATTTAGTGTACATCACTAAGATGATGTGAAAGCAAGAGAGTAAACTGGTGAAAATTTTAGATTAATGTAATGGCATATATGCATATGTATTGTATAGATGCAGATACACACACATGAACACAGATAGATATGCAAGGAGTCTTTTTTAGGGTAAAAGCATACAAAATCCATGCTCAGTCTTTGTAAGTTGTTTTCTACTAACTTGCATAGCCTCTGCATGAACTGATTTGGATTCTTTCCAAACCACTTTACTCCTTGAAGCTCCAAGGCCGGATACTTGGGAATAGTGGCATGAGCAACGTTTGCAATCCACACTAACAAACAACTAATTTGATAAAACAAAACAACGAAGAGCTAAGCTAAGGTGAATTTAATTTCACAATGGTCAGTATCCATTTACTCATCTGTGCCAATAATTTTGAATGCAGTTCCCTCCCATGAATTTTGGATAAGACTGGCTTGCTGTTCACTTTATGACTTCATTCCAGCCCTGATTTCAGCAATGTCATGCAGCAACTAAAACTGAAATGCTCTAGGGCATGAGAATGAGAAAGCAAACTGGCTGGGAACAAAAGCAAAACTAAGCAGGCTCATTTTTAACTAAGATAAGAGGAGAAATTAGCTTCTTACAATGCTGAAAACCAGCTGGTTTTGGCCACAGTGCCATCTGGAATTCCCAAGTTGGATCAAATGCACTTGCTTCATGTTCTGAGGCTTCCTTTTATGTACAAAAATAAATAAAAAAAAAACCCAAACCAGAACATATTGCTGCATGTGCAGGACCAAGCCACAAAAGTAGCATGTCCCAATATCACAGAGATGATTTTTGTCAAGGCAGGAAACAACTGTAAGGAACACTCTTATATTCAATAGGAAAACAGTATTCTGGAAAATTTTAATAATAATTTAGAATTTTTAGGTTTGAATCGTTTGTTTTGGAGTCTGCAAAAGGACTAGAGAAGTTTTCAGAATTTGCATAACCTTCACTGGGCTTTTCTATTACAGTTCACAAAATCCCATTTGTTTTCTTCTGTTAAATTTTAGTATGGATGAAACTTTAAGAATAGCTTTTTACTGAGCAGGGGGAAAAAGCAGATAAAACTCTGCAGGAAAAATGAATTTAGGAAAATAGGAATAACAAATTCCTTTAGCCATAAGACCCAATAGATAAATTTAGTTATGAACTATTCCTTTTGGCTCACCTGTGGAGCAGATTTGACATCCATACACTTAATAGATGTCTTACCACAAAGAAAAGTCTTCCCCCTCCCCATTCATGTTTTGCATATGATTCTCACCCAGCTTAACTAAAAAACACCTCTCTCTCGAGACACCCTGCAAAAAGGCTGATTATCATGACAACACAAAACCAGTTGAAACTTAAGCAAGGGAAAAAACCCAAGCCAATTATCAAATACAAACCACAATTTATTTCACACAGCCTCATGTTAGGGAAAAATAAAATCTTCATTTGCTGTGGCTTGTATAAGGAAAAGCAGTGAAGGCAGAGATGTTGGCCTTTCACCACGTTACACTCAAGAACTCTCTGTAAGCAAAAGAATGGGGGAGGAGAGGAGAAAAAAAAAGAAAAGAAAAGCAGCATCCAGCATATCTTCAATCTTCACACAATTACGAGCAACTGTAAATCACAATTTGATATGGTTTCCAAGTCACATCATAAATGTTAAAGCCAAGCTGTCTGGAAACAAAATTAAAAGCAAATATAATTCTCCATTATTTTAATGTCCACAGAGCAATTTGAAGGATAAACATCAATTGGCTTCTATGGAAATAATGAATCATTTTAAAGGCGCCACAGACTTGACTACTCCACCTTCCACTGAATGACTAAGGAAAAAAAGTGTGCTTGCAATTCTTTCACATTTCACTTTTCTCTATTTAAAGCTCTAGAACCAGAGTGTTTTATTTTTATTTCTCTCTTATTTTGTACTAACACAAGATTTCAGAGTTTCTCTTCTCTGGTGAGCAAAGAAGATGTTTATGAGAATCTTTTCCTCAGCTTAATGAAGCACAGCATTCCCGCTGTTCTCTGGAGGTCAACCAGCCACAAGCTCTGTAAGGCACACTCTTTGGAAGGGCTGAAAATAGCATCTTCCTGTTGTCTCATCACAGTGATCAAAGAAAACCTTTCCAAGGCATCTATGACTGACTGACTTTGCTATTGAGTTTTTAAAGCACTCAGAGCCACACAACCATAAACCAGACATGAGGCACAAAAGTTGAGCCTGCAGTGCAGGAAACTAAATCTTGCTTGAGCCATAATGATTTGAGTTTTAATCCTGGCTCCGAGACGCTTGGGGTGGCACCACCACAGCAAAGCAGACCTACCTGATAACAATTACATTGAACTCTGATCTTCAGAGCAGAAAATGTCATGACTGCCACATGAAGAGTGTCTGTAGCATGAACACATGCCAGAAAGGTGCCAGAGCCCAAGGATCACAGAGCAGCCAGAGGAAGTCTTTCAAAGTACTTCTGCCAATGCAGGACCTAACAAAATGCATCTCAATAAAGACTTACACTTTTTGTCCCCTCCCTGTGTTGCAGTGACCCCTCTCCTCAGCAACAGAGTCAGCAGGAGGCAGCCAGCCCTGCCTGGTGTGCATGTTGTTGAGCAGCCTCATCCAGGGCTGGCTCTGCAATCCCACAGTATATTAAACTACCAGTCTTCCACCACCAAGCAAGGCCACTGATTTAGACCTTCCTCAGGTATCCCACCACTGGCTAACATAAAATTTCTAGGAAGTTATTCATCTCTGAAACTTCCTCCCATCTGCCACATTTGTTTGGAACTGTCACACAGGAGCATGACCACGTAAGACTACGTTCCTTAGAAAACCAGGATGACAACACCACCATTCTTTAAGAAAGAGGCACTGTTTTGAGAAGGAAATACTTTTCCCCCCCTTCTTATAAAACCTTTGGAATGTATCACTGTCTATAGCACACTTTGTCTGGGGAGGCAGCTGCAATCCCCACATCCTGCATCTCTACCTTAGGTGACACCACTCACAAAGCCCATGGTTACAGCTGACTAACTTTCTTCCATTACAGGATCTTTCACTTCGTGACAGCTTTGTCAGCCAAAGGGCTCAGACTGAAACACATACTGCCAGGTATTTGTCTGGGGTGAATTATTTCAGTGTTTGAGAAAAATTGCTCAGACATTTACAAGAAGACTGTTGGAGTCTTTCATCCATCCTAAAAACTCTTCGTAAACTGATACCACTTAATCTGCAGCAGGCACTGAAGGTGCAGGAAGGCCTTTTGCTTCCCCTGCCCTGATATACCCAGCTGTGAAGTCCCTGGGAATAATGGAACCAAAGCCAGCCCTGCATGACCTCTGTGGGCTGTCAGAAACTGGTCACCAAACTGCCCCGAGTGTCCTCGTGCACCGCACGCAACACTCCGAAGGGCACAGGATCACAGGGAGCAACAGAGAACACATCTGAATTCTGTGCAGTTTGGGGGCCATTTGTAAACTTTCCAGGGAGACTGGATCAGTTCTTGCTTTCAGGTTTTCCAGATTTGTTACACACAGTGAAAGAAAATATCCTGGTGGTCACTAGCAACCAAGCAACAATAGAAAGATGGATGCGGAAATAATCTCAAGGAGTGGGAGGACTGGATTAGTTAAGATTCAAGACCCACAGACTAGGAAAGTCTGAACCCTTGTGGATGCAAGTTCTGGATGCAACCCAATGCAACATAATTAAATCCCTGTCATTTGTATCTGACAGAAAGGACCTCAAATGAACTAACTCCACTGGTAGTGACCAGAAAATTAAGTTGTACTTAATTTTCCACATTTCCTCCTGCCACAGTAGAGCACATCTGGAAAGCCCTGGGAGGCACAGGGGAAAGGGGCAGAGGCCCAGAGAGTGTGCTGGGTGGCTCATTGTGGCAGGGGGCAAGCTGCAGGCTTGCCCTGCATGTGCTCTGCCTCGGGCTGCTTGGGAAATCCCAGTTCAAGTGAAGACACTCAGGCAGTTGGGATGACCTTCTGCATAAGGCATGCCATGAGGAGCATCCAGGGAAAGCAGCTCCTGGAAGGAGGCAAGAGCACAGGCTGAACTTCCTGGCTAAGAGCCGCTGGTCACAGCTTGCAGACCTTGTGGAAACTCTGACGCTGATATTTGATGTTCTCAGCAGAGCCTTGGGGACTCAGTCACCCAGTTCCAAGGGACTTTCCGTGCTATTTGGCTGCCTAAAAACATTAAACTATCACGACCATCCAGCCCAGAGAACTACTTGATGATGTAGAACAGATCACAGAGTCAGTCACAGTCAGGGTTGATTACTTAAAAAGTAGACACCACTCCAACTAAAGTAGGAACTTTAAAAATTATTGCTTTTAATTAAAGCACAGCAGATGGGAAAAATTACATTCTAAATGGGGCTCAAGTCTGCTTCGAATAACACAGACTGAGGAAAACAATTCTGTACTTCAGAGGCTGTCCTCAATTGTCTTACACTATTGTTCTCCAATTTGTACTTCAGATGGTCTCAAATTGGTAGCTTGAAGCTGATGGTTTGTGTCCATAGGAAGAAAACAGTGACAACTGTCTTCAGCCCCAACTTGAGCTGCAGTCACACAGGCTGGGACCCAGCAGGAGTGGGGTGCTGGGTGCACACACAGTGGAGGATAAACCATCTATTAATACCTGGTGATCTTACCCGTCTGAGTTTACAGCTCCAACATCCCAGCTGCCTGCTTAGCATGGAAAGCTATTTTAATTCTACTGTGAACTAAAACAGAGCAGCCAAATGCACAGCATGAGTTAAAAAAAGATCCATTGGAAGCAATAATCACCGTTCTGCCTTCTGTGTACTAACTAATCCTCCCACATTTTCAACTTGACAGACTCAGTCACACCAGAGCAAAGCCACATACTGCCATATTTTCTCCCTGTCAAAGTATTTCAGGCTCTTTTGGGATGCAGCTTGAGAAGTGACATCACAAGTAGCAGGAAACTGCAGAAATACATATGAAAATAAACCCAGCTAAAGATTCACATCCACCTGAGCCCTTCACTAAGAACTGCTGAACAGTAGAACATTACCAAATATCATTAAAAACATAATGCAAATAAATACAGCCTCTAAATAAAGACAAAAGATTGGGAGTTGCTGCACAGGGTGTCCAATATATTTTCAATTACTAAAAAGGAGTTTCCATAGGAGAATAAACTGGGAAAAAAAACCCAAACTTGGTAAAGTTTTAAGAATGAGTGTTAAAAATCAGAATAAGAAAACATTAGAAACTAGGAAGTAATCATCAGTGAAGGTATAGATAAAGAGCCTTTAATGTTCAGTCTATTTTCACTGGAATTACAACAGGCATTTGGAAATGACAGCAGGAGGCAGATGTATAGTTGGGCCACATTTTCTATATGCCATAGCAAGAGGGAGGAAAGATCCTGTGAAATTCTCCAGTGACCATGAACACTAATGGTATTTGTGGTCCATTTTTAAGAATGGGCTTTCCCTGAAGCCAAAGACAGGCAGTGATATCTGCACCTTTTGAAAAGGATAAATCCCCTGCACATCAAACTCCAGCGAGAGCCTCACTGCAAACAAACTGGTCCAGTTTCAACATTATTTTTCTTCTCCATCAGACCTCGTGGTTTGCATTATTTCAGTTCTCCTGATTTTCAGCACTCGTGCTAATGCCAATTAATGGCCACTGAGTGCTATAGATGCCTCCTCCTCCTCTTTCTCATGACTTTATGTCACTAATGAACTCCTCTGTGAAAAGAATTAATCATTTTTCTGTAACACTTGGCTTTGGATTCTTATTTTATGACTCATTCAGAAAAACAACTGTAGCCCTAGGGACTTGCAGCCCCCAAATCCTTCATCATAGCTGCTGCAGAGCTATTATTTCTACTACTACTACTACTATTATTATTATTAATTATTATTATTATTATTATTTATTAATTATTACAAGCTGCTAACATCTAAAGCCATGACCTACAAAGGACACACTAAGCATGCACTGGATGTGAAAATCCCCCATGTCTCCTAGATCATTTGTAGGCAGACTCTTCAATGAAGATCAGAACAGAGAGAAGCAATAATTCATATACGAGAAAAATGAAACACTATCCTCTACATGCCTTCTGTGATATTAAAATAATTTTTTTCACTTTCTACAGATATAAACTGACAGACCAGCAAGCCCTGAGGACTGCTTTCAACCTACTTCATCCTTGACCTGCAAGGACCAACTTAAAGGCACACTAGGTTAGTTTATACTGTGGTCTTATTTTGCCTTTGCTGTCACAGATGGGGAAAAAAATAAATTTGCCTGCTGAGATGCAAGGTACAGAGCTGATTGCCACAGGTCAATGCCTGCATCAGGTGGCCATTTTCAGCCCCTGTTCTGGCCTCTAATCTACACCCTGGATGATAAAGGCTCTAGGATTTTCTAAGTCATCTCAGCAATCTCTAATTTCTTCCATGTAGCTGCTGACTGATTTGTCTTGTGCACAGTTTTAATCTGAGCAAAGTCTTACATTCAACTTGTGTCTTTTAGGTTGTGAGGCAGTGCTTGCTGTGAAGCATTTTAGAAAAAGAAAAGAGTAAAATGCATTTAATATTCCTAATTATGACACCCTGGCTGCTTCTCAATTCTAATTAGAGATAGACCCAATCTGTACTTCTGTATCATTAATATCTCACCATACTGAACTCTGACAGCCTGGCTCAGGGTCTGCACTATTTTATGAGGGCCAAACACTTCTGTGTTTTTGGAAAGCTTGGATTCAAATTCACATCTAAATATAACAGCACCAGCTTCTCATTTACAGAAGGCAACAGAACCATAGAGACCAAAAAACAGACACAGATCATGAAGCACTGGTGCTTATGCTGGCAACCACACTGGACAATGATTTCTATCTCTACAGTGAGTTATGTTTCCTGCTTAGATGTGGATATTAAGAAAAAAAAAATCAACTGTGGGTTGCACATGTTTGGGTTTTTTTAAATGTTAAATAACCTTGTGAAGCTGAACTTCAGTGGTTCATCTGAATCTGCTCCACAAAGAAATCAGTGATGGTGCTCCAGTAAGTGCAATAGAAGCACTACTGCTGAGTAGGCAGGCTGGATAGGTCCTGGGAGACAGGCTAAAAGTCTTGACTGCATTTTTAAAAGGAGGTTTAGTAAAGAAGTATCAACATACAAATCTGCTTTGCCATCTAAAATCAAAGGCTTTGGAAGATACACCAATGCAGAGACTTGAAATTTCAGCTCAGAACAAACCCTGTTAATTGGTGCCCACAGTATTGAGCTATTTGCTGATGAGAATTATAATCACATGATTCTGCCACAGAACTCTCTCACACAGAGAACAGTGTGGTGTCCTCCCCAACAAGAAACAGCAGCTCCAACTAGGCAGCTCAAGGATCCACAGTGCATTGACAACTTTAAACAAACACAAAATGTTTTGTACTGACAGAAAAGTTATTGGTTTTGGAACTTCTGGCAATGGAAAGGGCTTATTTTGGCTTTGCTACAGCAATTTTAGAGAAGTTTTATTAAAAGATAACAAGTCAACTTCTCAAAACCCAAATCTTTAGTTTGAAAATGATGAAATGAAGCTACCCAGTAGTTTTTCTCAGAAAGGTTATGGCTTCTCTTTGTGAAGAACAGCCTGGTGCCCACATTTGCGTTGTTTTCTGCATTAGACTTCTGTAGAGGCTTAGTGTGTCTCTTGTCAGAGGCTCATAGCTGAATTAAATGGGATCCAAAATGGATTAGACTCCAGAGATTACTTCAATATTCAGGTTGGTTAACACTGCTGACCTAAGGCAGGGTATTGAAAAAAAAAATCTCTCCCCAAAGTCAGTTTAACTTTGAGGGGTTAAGCTCAGAACAACAAAGATAAAAGAGCAGTTTAATCACAAGAAAACACTTGAATTCATACCCCTGACCTTGGTGAACAGTCACACACATCTCTCATTGCAATGCTTTATGTAAACATATTTGTTAACAAATTGAAACAGACCACAAGCTAAATTGTTTGCCATACGGTGCTCTGACTGATCAGCTGATGGAGCATATGGATTCTGTCTTCCTAATTCTCTGTCATCTTCCTGACTGCTTCCATCTGAGGGTTACAAGTGGCCCCAGATATCCTATTCATCCCATTAAAGTAAAAGAAGTAAGTACATAAATTGCTGATCAATTTATCTGTACACTCTCCTTCTTCTCCTAATGCATTTGGAAGACTTTTGGCAACAACATTAGGAAACAACCTTTTCTAGAAAGAAGAATCACTTCATTTGAATGATTTGCTCTTTTAATTACTGTCATTCCTAGCTAACACAGAGCAGAAAATGCTTATCAATAATGCTCACTGTGCAACAGGTTGGCATTTTGCCCTTAATCTAAGTAGAAATTTATTTGTATCCATTTCCTCTTTTAATGCAAGCTACAACTACTGTGGAGAGCAAAGCTGAAGCATTCTGTATGATTTGATCCAACCAAATTAAATATGCACAACATTTTACACACTTGCCTCTCTATTCTTCACTGACACATCAAAGGAACAAGTTTGATTTCCTGTCAATAAAATCAAGGTGGCACAAGAAGGCAACGTGATGAGGTCCCACTTTGTTCTGCTTTTTACCAAAGAAGGATGACATTTTTCTGGCATGGTATAAATATGCCTTTAGGTCATAACTAACTATGTAATTATCTAATTCTATACAGAGCCACAGTAATATACCTCACACACATTAACAACTCAGTTTAAGTAAGGGAAGGGGAATTAAGTGGAAAGAAATGAATTAACATTTAGTTGGCCTTTTTTTTTAAACAGAGAAGAAAATGCAAATCCAAAACTGTCTCTAAGGGCCATTTAATCTTTTATGTATAAAGACAATCCTATAAGCCTGTGCCAGCTACAAACAAACAGAAAAGTTACAAATAGAGCTTCACATTTAACTCTGAAACCTGATTTGTGTGGCTTTGGGTGTACTTTGTAAGCAGTCAAACAAGATAAAACCTTGCTCTGACCCTACATAAAATTTAAGGGCTTGCTTATGTGACTAGCCTAAATGCAAACCAGCCAAAGGACATTCCACCAAGTGCACAGAATAAATTATTTTAAATAAAACCTGTCCACGGGCGAACCTCTAACCGCACACTGTAACTATTTCTGCTTGTAAAATGATGTTCATTTAGCTCTGTATAAACAATTTATGAATCCACCTTTAACACAACACAGCTATTTCTCCCTGCACCAAGCTGACAGCCATGGAGAGCCCCTCCAGAGCAGCAGGTGAACTCTGTCTCCCCTCAGGATGATCTGCACACCAGCCCTTCATTACTGATGAGAACACAATGAGGGAGGAACCAGGGAGCAGGTCCTGAGCTGGAACCCAGCCACAACCTCACCTGGAAACCAAGGCAGGCAGGCTGGGAGCTCCCAGGGGATGGACCAAGGAGGCCCAAAATGTCACTCCTCTCTCGGCAGGTTACTGCCTGCCCACCAGTGTCTCACGGGGTCAGGCAGCACAGATCTGAGGACATCCAGCTGCACAAGTGAAAATCAGGCTGGGGAAAGGGGATGGGGATGAGAAAATGACAGAGCACGTAGTCTGAACACCTCTTCAGGCCATGAGCACAAATACTTCCATAAATGAGCACCCCACCTGGGACCCCTCCTGCCAGGTGACCACTCCAAGAGAGCCAGTGCCTCAGCAGAGGGTGTGAGGTACCAGCTGGGCAGATTTTCATACAGGGCACTGTGATCCTGCAGCTTTAGGCACAGAAAAGCCTTTCCCAGGCATCACCAGATGGCACTGCTCTTCCTTCAAATCAACACTGTAGCTCTGCTGTGCCCCGTGAAAGGCCATCATCGATTTGGGAGGAAAAACGTCTTAATCCACGTTTTTTATATATTAGCCCAGTAATCTCTCACTGTTCACATTCTTTCCAACGATCTTGCAAATCTTGTAAAAAAAGCAAAGAAATTAACTGCATCTGGGGGAGGCAGAGGGAATCTTGTAACATTTTGAACTGACTCTAATACTAAAATATTCCATAGCAGAAGGATTACAGAAGTTTCTCTAGGAACACAAAACTCCCCAGCAATACATGCAGTGCTTGACAACTGTATTAAGAAAGCAGAATTCCTTTCAGAGAAATAAGGTTAACATATACCTGCCTCTCTTTTCTCCCCATGTTTAATTCTGTCTGCTATCAGAGCTGTTGAAGATGCTAAACTGTACCTGTAATTGTGCAGTGTTTTAGCATGAAAGTACTCTCTAAATTTGGCTGAAGTTTATTGAACTTCTTTTCCTCTCAAAAAACAGGTGTTGAGAGTATCCACATACAAATACTAATGCCAGAGAGAAAATGAAAGCACATTAAAATGCTAATAAAGAAACATCAACACACACACACACGAAAAGCAATGTTTACACATGCATGTTAGTGTAAGCATGTTTTCTTTCAGTTGTTGATGTGATTTGCAAAAAGATGCAAATTATTCACATTTCCATGTCTTCAGTCAGCTACAAGCTGATGTCAGGCTGTGAAATACAGCTAATTTGGGATGGAAGGGGCATGTTCAAATTGAGGTCTCAAACCCCTCTGAGTCTAGATGACAAAGAGTGATATTTCTTTTTTGCTTGTTTGCTTTGTGTTTAATCCACCACAGGACTCATCTGCAAGTCCTTACAAATTGAAAAACTGAGGAGCAAATTAATCTTGCAGAGCGACTCCTCTAACTTCACCACGAGTCACAGCAGAACTGAAGTCTGCCTGCTGTGCTCATGAGCTGAATTCCCTCACAAAACAGATTTTTGTTTTTCTCTAAGCAACTCTCCCCCCCCTTTCAGCTCCCTAGAAGTTGACAGGCTGTTTCCTGCTCCATGATCTGTGAATCACGATGTGAATGCTGATCGTTACTCCCCTGTGAAATTAAATTAGGTATCGGAGCACAGCAGGAGCAATAACTTTCCCTGAGATGCCAGCCCTAAAGAAACTCTACATTTTCTTCCCCCAGCTGAAGAATGGAGTTATGAAAGCAGGGTCAAGTTGGTTATTACTCTTCATACTCTGCAACATCACCCAGTCTGCTCTGAGCCAGCTTAAAATTATTTCTCCACTTCCCAGTCAAGAATACAACAGTACCAAATTTAAAGAGTCCAATAATTCACTATATCTATCTGTGAGTTCTTCTGCAACCACTTAACACCATGTGAATTGCAGCAATGCTTAACATACACAGAATACCATGATAAATCACCAGAACTTAGGGCATGTCATACAGCTGGGAAATTGGTAAGACAAGGGTAAGCAATATTAACACATGGCTTATCAAGCAGGAAAGGGGAGTTTGTGATGCTGTGTTTCAAAGTGCCTTTCACTAGCATTTAGTTAAGCAATAAAATATTCACACTTGGAAAGATCATAGGGTTATGTTGCCCCATATTTTTTTTCAGACATATGGCCCTTGGGAACTTACACACATCTTTGTCACTGCAGTGTGCTCTGAGCAAGGAGGCACCGCAGGGGCACATCTGAAAGCTGAAACTGGTAGAAAATAAGAGAATAACGTATTAAAACCACATTTGTGAGCTCAGATTATTGCTCATTCTGGAGCCTATGGTAATCTCAGATAGGTTTAGGGGAGTTTTGGTTTCAAATTGTGATGTAGATGTTGAAACCAGGTTACTTAGCCTCCTTTCTGCATCACCACAGAGTCCATGTGCTCCAACAAAGGTAGTTGGCTTTTGCTTCGAGGAAAAATAAAAGGTGCTCCCACCTTTCATTCTCAGACAGAAATACATTTCTCCTCCCTTTAACCTGATAAACTACTCCAAAGATCAATTTCATAATTGCAAGAAGCAGAAGTCTCCACGCTCCCCACAATTAAGTCTAGTTTTCCTTCTCCAACATTCACATGTTCCTCTGTGAGTCTTGCAGGTTCCTCCAGGTGCACTTCTCCAAGGTCTGCTGAGGATCATAAGCCCCCTCTCCTCTGGGTTAGCTGCCAGACAAGGGCTGGTATTGGAGTTACTACGTCAGAAAGAGATTTTTCTGGCCTTCAAACACTGCCATGTCCCCTGCCCAGCTGCTGTGGAGATGGCTCAGGCACAGCAAAGTAAATTGGTTTAATCTTGTGCATCTGGTCCTGAGCTCCCAGTCATCTGTTCAGGGGTATAAAGGGACTCTGTTCCGTTTCAGTGCATCGATCCTGTCACAGCCCTGCTCCAGATAGAGCCTGAAACCTTCAAAATCCAAACCCTGAGAGCTCCTCTTCCCTGGTAATGCTTTGCACGGCGCTGGACTTGCATGTTTGTTCCACGAGCTACTGAGTCACCTGCCCCTGAGAGACTGTAACCCTCTCAGAGCTAAACTGGAGGGCTGTTTATTACCCTCAATTCACCAAAGCATTCCTCTGTCGTTTAAAAAGAAACCCACAAGAGCAACCGTCCTGAGACTTTCAATATTTCCACTTTAGCCAAATTACTGTGAAGTAAACCCTTCCTCTGTGCGTCCCTTAGAGGATTCACAACAATAACCCTCTGGAAGGTGCAGAGCACTCTCTGCCTATGCACTGAGCAAAAGCTTTAGACCACTTCTGGGAATGCAAATGAATGGGATCCACGTGACGCCGGTAATAAAAGGCTCCTGTCTCTTTGCAAAGCATTGAAATGCCATCTGGCAATTTAGTTGACGTCAGCAGGCACAGAAAAACAACCACCACCTCCCCCAAAAAGCGAAAGCCTTGGGCGGGAGGGGGAGGAAGGCGGAGTCGCAGGGTTGATCCCGCAGAGCGGCCCTGCCTCCCCCGCGCCCCGAGAGCGCTGCCCAGCATCAGGCAGCGAGCTCCGCATCCCCTCTGCTGCTTTGCCCTCTCACTGCCCGCTGCCTGAAAGTTTGCACCTGAGGGAGGAGGAATCTCTGGGCTCAGGATACAGGGAAAGGCACAAAACTTCCAGCGGGGTGCGGAAGATGCTCCGTAGCGCATTTGGCGGCTCTGACTGCGTTTCTCGCGCGCTGATCTGGAACGCAGTGAAAGGAATTCTGTGCTAGTTTAAGTAAAATCTCACACCAGCATTTCCTGATGACCAAGAGATAAATGACCAAAGGTGATGTACAAAATCCTGCGGGGATAATATTATAAGCTGCAGGTACTCATTTTAAATTATATTTAATAGAAGGCATAATATTACTCCTAAGTATTACACACCACTTGGCACAGAAAAATTCGCTGCATTGTCATGAAAAATGCCAATATTTTAAGTCAATAATGTATGTTACTTTATCTGTGATGAGCTAAAATAATATTGTGAGCACATGTACATGCAAAGGAAGCAGACATCTTTTTGTGTTAAAGGACATTTTCCTGTTATCAAAGATCTCTTCAGTTATCTCTGATCTCAGTTAACAATTCACATTGAAATGCAGGAAAGGGCAGCAGAGCACTGCTTTAAAACAAACTTTAAAAGGATGGATGTGTTCTCCATAAGGCACATTTAAACCCTGAAGAAAGGAGCTTGTGAGTTGCTTTCGACAAGGGATTAGAAATTTTGCAGTAGCTTTGTGACAGAAACACAATCCCCTCAACAGCATTTCTCCAAAAAATCAGAACCACACAAGATGGGTGACGATGAGGAGAGAAGGATGGAGGGAGGAGGCTGACCTGTCACCCAGAGCTCTCAGTTGTCTCACTGAAGTGTTCTAACAAAGTACATTCTCAAGGCTCTACTGGACCAAGGTTTCCCTGACTGACTATTCAAACCTGCCTGAAGAAATAAGTCCTTTTTCTTTGCTCTGCTCATTCCCCCCCTTCTCTCCCTCCTTTACCACATCTCCTTTTACTGAATGAAACCGAGGCATTTGTCTTACAAAACTGCTCTTTGAATTCCTAATCTCTGCCTCAGTGTAATTTTTTAACAGCAAGTCAAAGCAGCACTGTGTAAATAACTGCAAGGAGACAGCTCTGCCTGGAAACTGGAAAGTTTTCCTTGCTCACATCTTAAGCTTGAAAGCTTACGCTCAATTCAATTAAGAAAATTTATGGGTAATTCCACAGTTTCTTCCCAAATCCTTATGTTCTCAGCCAGCCAACCCAGAAATGAACAAAATCCCTGACAACTGACTACTTTCTGCTAGCACATGGGCAATTATGCAGAAAGTGTGTATTTAATTGAGTTAGTCGTAAATCCTGATTTAGGAATGAATCGGAGGATGGAGAAGAGATACAGCTATTCCCTGCTGTCATTCCAGGTTTAATCACTTCTGCTTAAGGTTTATTTATTGACTTCATAAAATGCATAAACAACAAAACCATCCTTCCATAATTTTATAGGTACTAAGCCTCCACTTGAAGATGTAAAGCTACACACACGACAGGCGAGAGAGATTTTCTGAATTCTCCCTCTGTCTCTCAGGCCTGCATCACACCATGCCTGTTTTAAATATAAACAATTTTCAGAGATCACAACTAAGTCAGACTCAGCAATTCTGCTTAGGGCACTCTCCAGTAAAGCTTTTGTTCAGCAATAAATAAGAAATTTTCATGCCTTCTTTCATTGGTCCCGGGGTAATATTTCAATGAACTCATGACAAATATAACCCCTACACCTAAGTGGTCATCCTGGGTTATCTTCAAAATCATCCAGATGCCTCTCCATCCATTGCAATCACTCACTCAAAAGGAAGCTGCCCTCCCTGTGTCTGTATGACAAGAGTGTGTTTCACCTCCCGAAGCTGTTGCAGACCTCGGAGCTCCTCAGCTAAGAAAAGAAATGGCTGTAGTGACATTCCCAGGAAAGTCTTACCAGCTCCACCCTAATGAACTTTCAGCTACTAGTTAACTTTTTGTCCAGACAGATAGCCAAAAATTCAGGATTGTGAAATTAATCTAATTTCCAAGGTTTGTGGGGATTATTCAGATGCTGACATCCACTATGCATACATTCCATGGGACTTATTCAGAGGGAGCCCATAATGTAGGAGGAAAGCAGTGCCACTTGCAGATTCTCTTTGTTTGTTCTTGTGCAGAGAGCATTTCCTAATGCTATTTCCTGTTTTCCAGTTGCTCTGTTCTGCTCTCCAAGCAAATCATCTCTCTGTTCAATCAATGCTGTATCTTCCCCTGCCAGGTACGTCTGAAGATTTCTTGGGGCTAATTCATCTGCTGTTCCAACTACTTGTGGACTTCCCATTTGAAGGCAATACTCAGGGCTCAAGGAAGTCCCTTGCCCCTTCACTGCCCTCTTCTCTCTTGGAGATCCTTCCATATTTCAGTTTGGAGATTAGAGTTGAACAAACTAAACTCCACAGAGGCCCAGCCTGGCCTGGGAAGTCTCAATCTGAACTAAATCCAGCACAGCAGGCTGGCAGGTGACTGGCTGCACTGAAGGACTTCTCTAAACTGAAGTTAACTGAAGTTAAGCTAAACTGAAAGGCTTTAAAAAATATTTCAGGTTCCTGAATTCAATACTGAGTTGTTAATCAAAAAATGAATACAAACCCAAGGCCATGTACTGGTCAGGCCACTTGAGATGATTCCTCGCTCCCTGTTTGAGTGCCAGCCCCTTGCTGAGGGCTCCATTTCCCAATTCACAGCTGATAGCACCATAAACACCTCTGGCAGTGGAAAGAATGTGGCCTTGACACAATCTGGGCACTCACTGCAGACCCAGGGAGGGCAAAATATGGAAATCCCAGCCTCATGCACTGAGGACTGAAGCACTTGCAAGGTGCCCCTTTATCCCACTCGTGAAGCTGAGGGCAAGGTGCTTATCAAGGGTGTGAAAAGGTCCTGAGAGCCCTCACTGGCTTCCTCTGAAGGCTGAGCATCCTCACCTGAGGGCAGTTCCACAGGTTTTACAACAATGGCATAAATCACAGTCAGACCTCAACCAAAGGTTTACAATGATGCTCACATTTTTATAGGCCATTATGAAACCAGCTAATTAAGTATTTCCACTAGGCTGAAAGTGCAAAAGTGTTAATATCCTGGGAAGAACAGAAATTACAAGGGCTCCAGATAAAGTCTCTGAACTAGGATCAGCAATGGCAAGAAATTACAGGTTGTTTAATTACACAACAGACATAACAGCCTTGCAAAGTTGTGGATCACTGAGACAGCACGATTTTACCCTCTCAAAAAAGACACCAAAGAGAAAAAATTTAGAAACATAGGTTCCTGTCAAGCAAGTTAAGCAGGTGTTTACTTCATTGTTGAGTTACTTCATAATGGTATTCCAAATTTGTTTCTCATTCTAAGGTCCTTCACTACCTCTAGAGCAGCCTTCCAAACCTAAGCAGAGGTGTGTACAATTACAATCATTTCAAGGGAATTACTTTAGCCACACTCTCACTATCACCACAAGGCAGAAAGGATTTCAAGGAAGTGGGGAACCACAAGAAGCCATTGCAGACTTCAAACTACAACTGTGCTTACAATCAAGCTTCTCACCACATAGGGCTACTGCAAGTTAGGGCTCTGTCAGTGTCAGCTGATGTAGGAGCAAGTTGGACTTGCAGCTAAGCTTTGCCATTTTCTGTTTTTACTTTCCAGTCTCATCAGGAGAAAATTATTTCTGACAAAGGGTAGCTAATTCACATTTGTGAACCAGCCTTTTTGCTAACCCCTGTGTTTTCTGCTGCACCACCCAATCTGGCACATGTATCATTATGAAAAGTTTTAAATTTAATTTACCACTGTGTTGAAGTCTTTAGCGTGGAGCAATGTGACAGATTTTACCAACACTTATTAAAAATTAAGAAGTATGGAGCAAGCCATAAATAAAATAAAGTGCTGGCAAAGCCTGGAATGCAATGAATACATCTGCACTTACAGCAGTGGCCAAACCATAGTGCTTTATCACAGCAAAGTAGCTTGAAATAACTTTTCAGTATATTTGATATATGATACTGCTCTTTTAAAACCAAGACTAGAGCAAGTTGGTGAACTTCAAAGTGAAGTTGTTTCCGGTGGGAGGTTTATTTTGTTATGAGCTTGACATACTGTAGCTGTGACACTGAGCAGAGTTGCAATGTCAGGGTTCAGAAAGTTCAGCCTCTAATGACAGGCAAACATGAGCCTGACTGCAAAAAATGTGGGGTGGGGGGGGTTCTTCCAAAGTTTAATTTCCCAAGTAGTTTATCTCACAGAGATTGCACACAACACCCCCCTACTCAAATCTCAACACAGAAAGAGGGCTGAAGTGAGTGTTTGAATTTCTTTCTGCCTGGTGTATAATAAATCCAATTCATGTAAGGCAGTTTTGGCACTAAGCTATGTATTTGCACATTTCTGTTGGCTTAAGTCACACTTTATGTTAGGAAAGCTGCTCAGAAAGGTTTATTTCCTCCACTATTATAAATTGTTGGCATAAACAACCATTCAAAAACTTAACCTTAGTTACTTGGCATTCTAATGGTTTACACTGAAACCCACAAACTTGGGTTTCTTGTTAAAACCTATGTGTGAATTTAAGTGTACTAACCTTCAAAATATTTAAATTCAATGTAAGAGAATAAGAAGGGGGTGGAAGACATCTGACAGCAACACCGCTCACTTCCACTGCTGTCTGACTGCAGAGTGACAGAGGAGAGCCCACACAGATGAATCCTGAACTGGCAGAAAGATGAGACAGGGAGATACCATCTTTTCAAAATTTTGCTCTTCCATTTCAATACAGGCTCCTCTGCAAAACAGAATGTCCCCTCTCAGCATTATCTTCTTCTTAGTCTTGGTTCCTTTCTAATTTGGGGGGGGGGAGGTGTTTTTTTGTTTGTTTGGTTGGGTTTTTTTAAAATTTTTGTTTCTTGGAGGGTGGCAGGAAGGCCAGCAAATAGGTGAAACGTTCTAAAATCCAAGTGACACAGTAGCTTCAAAGAGGAGTGCAGTCAGATGGGACAAAGGGTTTGGTATGAAACACCAGAGTACTTGGACAGTGGCACAGATTCACCTGAGTCGTGCCTGCTGGGTGCCACAGTATCTCCAGTCTAAAAACCAGGGGATGAATAAAACATGCTTTCAGTCACTGACTCACACACATCCAAGCACACAAACTCTTTGGCACTTCTCCCCCTCTGAAATAATGTGGGGAAAAAAGTAATCCAAACAAATATCCCAAGGAAAATTATTTCGTGCTTCGCAAATTCTGTTACAGAAGGGGGATTTATGTACAAGCAAAGTGTTTGTGCCTGCAGCTGGAACTGAGCTTTTGGAGAAAAGTACTGAAGCAATGAGTAAGTCTTTTGTGTCTCCCTTTACCTAAAACTTGATTAGCACATTGGAAAGTGCCTGTGTTTTGCATGTCAAAAAGGGTTATAACACATCTACCACGGGAAAAGGAGCAGTGCCAAAACAACATCATACCATTGCTACTTTGCTGAAAAACTCAGTACCTCTGGTCAGTTAGCAGGTCTTTAAATGATTTTCCTGACATCTTTGCTACGTCATCTGAGGCTGGTAAATCAAAGGCAGCTTTCTTTCTGCTCCCACAGCTTCATCTCTGATAAACACCCTGCAGCTGGCTACGGAGGCAGTGCTGCTAAGAGTTTATGGGTAGCATTAAATCTGCTTCACTCGTTCAGAAGACTTCTTGTATCCAGGCAAGAGAAAGCAGAAGGAGAAGGCAGAGTTGGGCCAGGAGCACTTTAGAAGGAAGCATCACTCCTGTGACCTGAGCTGCACGTTTAGGTGGTGCTGAGGCAGCAGCTGACACCACAGGAGAGCAGGGAAGCAATCTGTGCACTTTCCTGCTCAGGATGTTTAGGGATGTGCAGTTTCCACATAGCTGTGCTGGGATGGGTTTGTTGTTTGCTTTTGAGACAAAATTTGGTCTATCTTCTATGAACTATATCCACTACACCCCATGTATCCCTCACATGTGTGTTACTAATCCTTTCCCAACTGTCTCATTGGTGAAGGGGGAAAAATGAAAACACAAAAGGAAAGTAAACAGCTGAGCAGGTACAGATCATCAAGTCCACTGACACTTGACATAAGACAGATGCTGAGTGGCTTAACAGTGATGCTTATGGAGTGATGTGGTGAAGTACAGAGACACCAAATCTAACCAGGGAAGATCTCTTCATTGCTGGAAGCAGACAAGTGAACAGAGAAACTGGGTATGCTATTGAGGATATCTGTCTCATTTTTATAGGCAGAACTGTTCCAATACCAGAGCTAATTCACCTGTGTCTGCACAAGTGTACTGTCCACAGCAAGACTTCCCAAAACAGGCTGAGTTTGGTAAGTTAGGAAGGAAACAACAGTGCCACACTAGAAGAACTCTTTAATCTTAAAATTAGGAGTTTGCCAGCTCAATTCAAAAATATTTATTTTGCACTCTCTGCCTACATTCTTTAGTTGCATTCACTGTAAAACTTTACATTGTTGGGAGTTCTTTAATAAAAAAATAACCCTAAAACCTCACAAACTCACCCCCAAAACTCAAGTAGTGACTAGTCACACTGTCATTTGAAGGCTAAGCAAATCAGAAGTGGAAAGGGTTAAAACTGAGACAGAGGAATAGATTTTTCTATATCTACTGCATCTGTTCTATTGAGGAAACCTTTCCAGTGCTCTCTGCCACCTACCCAAAACCCAACATACACCACAACAGTGTATGTGTAAGAATTCAGAACCTCTATCAGATCACAACTTCTCTTTGAAACAGTTTAAAAATATTTTGTTCTGATTTCTAATAAAATAATTTAGATAAGAAGACTTAGACTGTATCCAATACTTGGCTGCTATGAAGTCCAGCAGCATTTGAGCAGCACAAAAGATGTTATCTGCTCGGAAATCTGCTTTGCCTCTTTGCTGTGGTCTCATGTTCCTTTTGTTCTTTTTAATGTAATGTAATTTTACTAATTTTATCAGAAAACAGAGGGAGGGGAGGTGATCTAATTTCAGTGGGAATGTCAAAGGAAATTTGTACCCACCATAGCAGCAAGTAATGATGTATCTGTATCAGAGAAAAGAAATGTATTCTTTCAGTTTTCCTCCTGCTGGGAAGTTCAAAACTTCTTCCCGAAGACCCCATGATCCTGTTCTTTAATTCCTGCGTTTTACATGAGTTCTACCATGTATGTGATTCATTTTACATTCAATCAGGGAAGTAATTAAGACAATAATTACAAATATGTGCTAATCCACAATTAATGAGCACCCTTGGAAGCATTGTATGCTCCCACATATGTCAAACTGCAACACACAGCAGCTAAAAAAATTACCCAAATGGGCTCATGTGTCAGCTAAGTATTCTTGGCTGGAAATACCAGTTACTTCTAACAGTGTAATAAATACAAAATACCTTCCCTGTTTATGCATTGGCAGTATTTTACCAAAATGAAGTCAATGCTGTGGTACCTCTCTTTCTGCCATCCCTCAAGATACCTTCTCCTGAAACAGTTGAAACCTTCTTGGCCACTCTCAGCCAAGGCTGACAGCAAAACAAAAGCCAAAAATGGTGTGACTCTGGCAAAACTTCATGACATAAACCCCTCAGTTTTCATGAGGGGCAGTGCTTGCTGTGAGCTCAGAAGCAGAGAAGGAATGGCTTCAAGAGGAGGTCAGTGGTTACCTGCCCTGGCCAGCCCATCCCTGTTGTCCAGCTCTTAGTGGATTTACAGCAGTGATAGGGATTGGGAATTGGGGTGTATATAGGATGTGAAACATAAATTACTGACTAATTAGGTTTAATTAGATTTTCTGCCTGTAGAGCAACCCATTTAAGTTAATCTGTAATTGCAAGCCATTGAGACCTAAATGATGGCATTTACACTAGGAGTGCTGCTGCTGTTCTCCTTCATCAGTACTTACTCTGTGCTCCAGAAGGGAACAGTTGCTCTTTCCTAGGATTAATACTTTCCTTTTAAAAGATCATAAAATTATTCAATCAACAGAAAATGAATCACTTAAAGTAAAAAATCCAAGAAATCATCACTCCTCTGAAAACTCATCAGACTTGGAAAGAAGTCCTGCAGATTGCTAAAGGGCCAGGAGACCTGGAGCTGCAGACCTGGGTGTACTTCTCCACAAAAGTGATTATCAGGGAGAGAGCAAAAAAGTAAGAACTGGTTTCAAAATCCAGCTGTGCAGACATGTTTCATGGTCAGGAAGTAATTTCCAGAGCTGAAAATACAGGCTCTGCAATGATGCTGCTTCTGCTTTCTCCAAGGCCAATCCTGGAATAAAACAGCCCAGGACATGGACCAAACCTCTAGTTTGGTCTCCAGAGCACATTTGTCTGATATATCAGATCCAAATAACAACAGATAAAATTTTTGTTACAAAGACATGACACATTTTCTCATGTTTTAATTTCTTTTTTTTTTGCATTACATAAGACAGCTTTTTAAATGCAGTAGACACCCACCTCCCTCCCACATGCCTACATATACAGTCTGTCCATATACCTATGAAAAATATATTATTTAAGCATTACTCAGAAAAAATGCAAATCTGAAGAAACTTCATCTTGACAGAAGAGTAGGAAAAAAAAAGTTGCACCCAGCTGTTAGATTTGTCCCCCAGTTTGTGATAACCTTTGCATCTGAGAAAGGATGTGAGATCCCATCCCTCTCCTAGATGCTGAAACCACATATTATGGGCTGTCTCAATGTTAGGTCATTCCACATCAGAAGCCTCAAATGCTGTCACTCTCTTGCTGAGCCTCTGCCATAAATGCCCTGCAGAATGGCTGCCAAAAGGAGGACTTTGTGTCCCACATCATCACCTCCCAAATCAGCAGCTTGATGGGAAACACTTTCTAATGCAGGTTCATAAGTTGTTTTGGGTTAAAAGGCATTGCACTTATTGGACTTCAGTGATCATTTCTGCCATTTAGCTGACACTTGGAAGTGCTCCTTGCCCTCCCTTGAAGCACTAGACTGTGAAAAGAAAGCACATCTCAGCAAAGTGTCAGGGTGAGATCCTGACTACAACCATGACCTCAAAGCTGTAATAAGAAAAATAAAGCAATAAAAGCAAATTATTGATTGCGTTTAAGGAGTAGATTCCTCTTTAACTGCTCCAATACATCAGGTAATCCAGGAAAGAGAGATGGATGACTGGCAATTTACTCCATCTCCTGAGACCATTTGCCTGGAGGAGGCTTCTGTTTTCTATCCATGTTTGTGCAAGATGGAATATTCCTCCTGTCTTTTTCTTCAACTACTTTTCCAAACAGCTAAATTAAACACAATTTCAGGAGGGAAAAAGGTCATGAAAACTCAGTTCTTGTTCTCTAAAACTGGCATTCTTCCTCCTCCCTTCTTCTGCTAAATTAAATCATAAAGCACAAATATAGTAAGCACAATACCTCTGTCTTTTGTGGTTTTGCCATCTTTATACTCCTTTTATATTTGCTAGTTAGAATCTATATAGATATCATTATATATATTCTACATAGAACATATATATAGAACATATATATAGTCTAATTTAAGAATTCTTGCTCTGCAGTTTTCCAGGAATGCTATAGTTTTTCACCATCCATACATGATGCAAATTGTTCACTAAATATATTTTGCTCTGCCTTGCTCTTTGCTCATCAAACACAGCACACACAGCAGGTTAACCTGCCAGTCCAGACTGCACATTTCTATTATTAGACCCTCAAGAATTTCACCTCTGTGCAGTGAATGACATGCACTTCTACCACTACAGCTCTCCAGACAGCAGAGACAGACTCAGTGTCAGTCCCCTCATCCTCTTGCCCATTCCACAGGCTGCTTTTCCATTGTTGTGTTTTTTATCTTGCTTACATCAGATCTTAGTCTGGCTGCTGCTGCCACTGAAGAAATTAGTGACAAAAGCCCTGAGGAATCCACTAAGAGGATATGCCAGTGTGCAGGGATCAGTTGCTGAGTTTCTCCAAGGCCAAGTCAGTCTTAGGAAATGGACAAAATTCAGTACAGAAGCTAAAGGTTATACTCCTGGAGACAAGCAACAAGAACCAGCCCAAATTCAAAGATTCTCAGTTTCAGATGGTCAGGATCATGTTCACCAACCAGTGAATGACCAAAGAGCAGGCAGTGATGCAGGTACAACAGGAGTGATGGTCCATCCAGTTTGGAGGTGTCACCAAGGTTAAGGTGGCCCTCACCCTTCATCAAAATTTCTTCCATAAAGAAGAAAAGCTGTGTTACTGTCATAGGAGAAGGGAACAGAAGGCCCAAATGCAGAGCAGATCCACTTCTTAGGGAAGTCTGCTGCCTCCCTGGTGTGCAGGTTAAAGATGTGAAGGAGCAGCTTCCTGCCCTGGTACAGCCCTCCAGGCAGGCAGGGATGAAGCTGGAACAAGAAGGCTGAGAGTAATCAATAGAGAGTTCAGGGGCTTGAGACCACTGGTTCAGGGCTGAGGAGCACAAGCAGTGTTCTTCTTCATCATTCCAGCTGCAGGGAATGAAGAGGGAAGGAACAGGAAGAGCCAGCAGATCAGTACCTGGCCCTGAGCCTGGTGGCACTGGCTGAACTGGGGGGTTTTGATCATGGGCTCATTTACACAACAGCAGATCTGCTGGGGAGAGACAGGGGAAGTCTCAGAGGGGGAAAAGGATCTTTGCAAAGACTTAGCAGAGATGACTGAAGGAGCTTTAAACTAGATTTGAAGAGGGAAGGAGGTAAAACCAAGCTCCCTGGAGACAGCCAAAGTTTGAGGGAGGGTGCACTAGTGAGGTCCTCCCAGCTGCAGGAGATCCATGCAGCAGCAGAGACACAAGGGTTACTGAAGAGTGGGAGTCACTGCAGTGCCTGAGAACAGTCACACAGGAGCTGAGGATTCCTCCCTGCCAAGGATATGGGATCCATGGCTGAAGTGCACCTACACCACTGCACAAGGCATGTGAACAGGAGGAGCTGGAAGCCAGGGTGCAGCAGGAGGACTCCTTGGAAGGGCCAGGCAAAGAAGGAGAAGCTGTAGGGTATCCCTATGTGTGGGAATGTGAGGTTTTTGGAACATGCAGTGCCAGGTTAACAGCTGGGTCTGATGAACTTAGAGGTCTTTTCCAATCTGATAGATTGGAGTGTTCTACAAATCCAGATGCCTTCCACCTTACAAGAGGATTGAAAATAAGTTTTAAACTTGATTTATTGTCTTTCCTTTAGTCAGACACCTAGAGGGACTCTTATTCATATTCAATTTGTGCAGAAAGTTGAATTCTACAAAACTGAAATAAACACAGGGAAGAGCCTGCAGATGAAGGAAGAAAATAACCTATGGGCAGACTAGAAAAAACAACCCCTATCTGATGTAGCAGACTGATGGCTGGGAGGGGGTATGATTGCTCTTTAAAATACCCTATAGAGCAGGCTTGTTTATGCTACAGGATAATGCTGGACTCTTACAAATGGGATGGATGTAAATGTAAATATAAGCAGGAAATCGTGAGAGTGTTCCTTACCACTAGAGGAGAGTTGGGGAGGTGGAGGGGAGGGGTAGTGAAGTAACAGTAAGATAAACCTTGGATTACATTTATGAAAGGATTGCACAGTGCTCTCTTTGCTCATAAACTCAAATACTGCATTTTCTGTCACCTGAGTAAAAAACAATAATAAAGAAATTACAGGACTATGAGGGCCAACTTTTGGGTTGTCAATTATCAATATTCTCAAGTAAGACAACAGGCTTTGTAGTATAATAAAGTCTGTAGGAATTGACTTACAAAACGTAATGGCAACAAAAATGAAAAAAACCCACTACAAATATTAAAGCTTATCAGCAACAAAATGAATTAAAAGTAAGTTTCAGAGACTCATTGTTTGTTTTCTTTTCCTGGTTTAGAGTGAATCATTAGGTTATGGTACTGTCAAATGGCACACTGAAAGGGTTGAGCTTAGATACAGGATAAAAAAATGAAAGGTATATATAGGCTCTGATGAGAGCACATCAAATTATTAAAAGTACTAACAGATGGACATGAATAATGAAAAAAATCTGAAGGTTTTTTCCTGAACTGAAAAAGGCATTTTCTTAAAATATCAAAGCAATGGATGTTGCAGGGATTAAGGTTTAATACTCAGAACCCAGACTGCATTTTGTGGATGGGAAAAGTTCCGTATCAGAAATGCTGTGAAAGGGAAAAAAAAAGGTTGGCAAGGCTAAGGCAACTTTGCTTGGATTTGAGGATCTACATAGAGCCAGAGGATATAAAGGAGGCCTGAAAAGAATCTAGAAGGGAATTCAGAGGAAGCATAGATCTAAGGTCTCTACAGTAGGGCTCTGATTACTGGAAAATAAAGAGGCATTTGAACTTTTCTTAAGGAAAAAAATGGGACACAGGCCTTAATACAGAAAAAAATATCATCAAATGTGGAGATGAAGACCAGTTATTAAATGTTGATACAACCTGTGGCCAGCTGAAAACATGTCTGGAATGCCAGTCTGGATAGAGAACATAAAGGACTAGGCAGGCATTACAACTGAAATGGGGTAAGCAGTCAAGCTGGGGACTCTGAAGTAATATCTGGAAAAATAACAGTTATATCACTGAGCTGAAAAAATTACATCTAAACCAGACTCATGATCAACACACACAGAAAAGTCAATGGCAGTATGGAGAAACTTACAGGCAGGGCTAAGCTAAATTCCAATTTCATGACAATGGCCAAAAAATCCTTTAACATTTTACTCCAGCATGGTGGGGAATGTGAATGGGACAGATTTGTAGCAGTTTTAAGTAGTTGGCTTCATAGTAGGATCAGGCAGATGAGAGAAACACAGAGAACATCCCTCCAGATGAGATGGAGAGAGATGAGGGGAAGAATCACATCAGTTAAAACAATACTGCCTAATTAAGTCCCTACTAATGGCAGTTGATATCAAGAGACATCAATTTCTAATTAAAGAGAAATAAGGATTGCACTTTGAAATACCACCAGAAGAAAAGGCTGACCCAAAAATTGTTCTGTGTCTTTGTGTGACTGCCACCTCAAGGGGTTCCTTCTAGAGCACAGAGAAGAGATGCTGACCAAGGAAAGTTCATTTACCCTGCTACCAGGACTCTGAAAAGGCTGACTTGAAGAAACAAGCAGAGTGCAGATTCCACATCCTTAAACATCTCCCAAGCACTGAAAAACTGAGGTAGAATTTTCAGTGAAAGACACTCCACCATTAGAAACAGGACTGGGATCCCCAGCTCATTTCTCTTGGGTCAGTTGTTGCTAACATTGTCTTGACATTTAAGTAGAGCACTTCCCTTTGGCAACAACAGAACTATGTGTGCCATATTAAAATATCTTGGATTTGTTTCTTTCTGCTCCTATGGTGAGGACTTGCTAAAAATTCCTGGACTTCAGAACTCCAGCAATAATTCCAAAACAAAATGTTGGAAGTACATTTTTTTCAAATGCCTGTAGCAACAAAAATAGCACCTTGAGCATCTCAGGAATCCAGTGCCCAGTTGCATAACTTTTCCAGTTTCTCCTTCCCAACTCTGAAACTCACTGTTGGTGGGGGGAGGTGGAGAAAGAGCATCAGAATCTTGAAAGAAAGGTGCTGTCTATGCAGTCCCAAAGCCAAAGGGTTACCCCACACCAAGAGATTAAGGGATTTATTCCATGATTGGTACAGGGTAAAGCAGTGTACCTTACATGTTCACAGCCCTCAAAGCACTTCCACTTCACTTTCTACTTCTCCTCCTCTTCCACGCTCTCCTTGATGTTCAGGATAAAACGTGCACTGCACAGCACGAGCCCAAATGTGCTGTGGGGGCTGAGCACAAGTGATCTCCTGTCCCACTGTCCAACTGCACTGTGTCCTTTGGTGAAGGACACACTGCCCTGTGCTGCTCCTCACCAAGCTGCAGCCATCACCCACTGGCAGTGGCTCAAACACCAAACCTGGTGTCTGCTCCTAAGGCAGGAGGTGGCAGCTACACACAGAAACCTCATGTACAATCATGAGTTTTAACAACTCCTATCTACATGGAAATGAGTCAAAATCTACAGGGTGATTTTGTCCAGGGGCTTCTTCTTTGATAGAAATGCAACCACATCCTAATCCCAGCCAAACTGCCATTCCAAGACAGAACTGTCTCAAAGGCAACATTGATCCTTGAAGATTCTCATCATTGACTTCAGCTGCTCATCACTTTCACATCCCACAGAGTTGTAAGGAATAGAAAGCAGCACTGCAGCTCCTCTTGTCAGCTAAGCCCCCCTCCTATTCTGCATTTTAATGAAGAACTTAATCTAAAATAATTATTTGCAGATTGTTCACTCAACTCCAACTGTTAATTTAAAAGAAGCAAGCACATAAAACCCTCCAGGAGTCCTAAAACACAATCTCAATATGCACAGAGTTATTATTTTTAGACACCTATAAAAATTGGTCCATGATAATATGACACAAAAGCTTACAGCCATTCCACATTTCTGTCCATATCCATCACCTAACTTTGAAGATTCAGGTCCCCTTATCCTGGATGTGAAAATTGAAAATGCTGTATGTGTGGGGTTTGCTCTGAAGCTGAGGGCATGTATGTGAGAACAGCATTTGAACTTTCAAAACTGTACATGATAGAAAATCTCTATTTTTTTCCACATGTACCAGAAGAATAAAAGACATTAGTAGTAGTATTAACAATGATATTTTCCTCATTTTTAGAGAAGTGGGCTCTTGTGCTTCAGAAGAAAATGTTACTGGAAACAGAAAGAAAGATTATCTGGATTTCTACCAACATACTATCCATGTAGTCTGAAAAGGGATTACATGTTTTAAATCACTACCTTGGTAGTTCATTTTTAATATAGCTCCAGCTCTGTTTGGAAAGATTTTTTTCCTGGCTCTCCTTTTCCATCTACAGCTTTTTTTTGCCTCCTCATGAATTTTGTGTGTTTGTGGGGGGAGGTGCAGGGGGAAAACCAAGAATATCCCCAAGGATGAAGGCTCCATAACCTCTCCACATAACCTGTTCCAGTGCTTGGTCACCCTCAGATTAAACAAGTTCTTTCCAATTTTTAAACAGCAATTCCTGTATTTTAGTTTGCACCTGTTGGCTCTTGTGGCACCCCTGAAAAGAGTCTGGCTCCTTTTCCTTCTCTCTCACATTCACAAGACCCTCCTGAGCCTTCTCCTTTCGAGGCTGAACAGTCCCAGCTCTCTCAGCTCCCCACGTGTGATGCTCCAGCCCCTTCATCCCTTTTGTGGTGCTTTTTGGGACACACTCCTGTGTTTCTGTGTCTCTCTTGTTCTGCAGAGCACAGAGCTGTGCCCAGCACTCCAGATGTGTCTCACTGGTGCTGAGCTGAGCCACAGGAGACTCTGCTGGCTCACATTCAGCTTGGTGCCCACCATGACTCCCAAGCTCCTTTCGTGCCCCAGCCAGGCAGTCCCTTGTTTGTACTGGTGCCTGCAGTGTTTTTTTTCCTGAGGTGTGTGGGGGCTCCATCCCCTTGTGCTGAGCTGGGTAAGGTTCCTGTGGGCCCCCTTCTCCAGCCTGCCCCTCTGAAGGGCAGCACCACCACACTCCCCCTGGTGCTGTATCAGCTGCAAGTTTCCTCAGGGCGCAGCCTCTCCATCATCCAGGCTATTAACAAAGATACCTTTCTCATGCTAAATGTTGAGGGTTTTTACCTTTTGGCAGTTCAGTAGCTGATGCCTCTATCTCTCCTCTAAGGGCTTGCCTAGTCACTGTAACAAGTACCTTTCCTAGTCCTGCATAAAGACCAGCAACTTAATAATTATGAAATCCAGATCCAAGACCTTATAATCTCCATCCTTCCTTTATGGACTGTAAGAATTCATAGAGCTCTTGTAACATTCAAGGTTGTTCAGAAATTGAAAATGGAGCAATGCAGAGCCATTACACAATGAACCTTTGATCTCTAAAATCCAATCCGACATGAAATTTTCTTTTTTATGCCTTGACTTTAAGATTTACTCCAGCTCTAGCTTATTCAAAAATCTCAGGAGGCAGCTCCAATAACTCATTTTGAAATTTTGAACACTGATCCATCAGACATAGAACAAAATTATTGCTTACTGCTGAAGTCAAGAAAAAGAACATCTGCTGTTGAGAGCAGAGCTGATCAGCTGTGAGCTTTTCCATTGGGAAACTCATAAAATGAGCTGCTAGAGAATTCAGCATGTGTTCTTGTAAGGAAGAAGCAACAGGAAATACTTTCACTTATTTATTCTTTAAAACTATCCCAGAGAGGAGCAGTTACAGCATACACATCTTCCCCAGAGTGGACACAAAACACAGTGGGGGGGAAAGCCAAAACAAAACAGTATGAACAAAAATGCTTTTAAAATGAAGTTTCCATTATAGAGTGAAATCAATTTTGTCCTCATTAATGAAGACATCTTCCAACAACAGTGGCATTGTGGAAACTCTGTAAGCAAGGTTAGGGCAGCCCACATCCCCCAGTGATGCTGCTATTAATGTACCAGTGGAATAAGCCCTGCTCAGTAACAAATTAGGTACATTAATCACATTCATGCCATAATTGGGTTCATCTCTGAAGAGAAGAAGCTAAAATTTTGCAATGATTGTGTTAAAAAATGTGCTTGGGAAGGTGACAAATACCTGGAAAGCACATATGTCGTAAGTGAAATTTAAGGTGTTACTGGAAATTAAAGGAACACCTTGTGGCACCACTCTCAGCTTTTCATGGCTGTCAGGAGCAAAAATGTAGCCCTCTATCATCACAAAAGCCCCAGTGCCACTAATTTTAATGTGAGGTGGCTTTTTTTTTTCATTACAAAGGATCTGACTGTGTTTGGCATAATTATATCTTAGTTCCTTCCTAAGGCCCTGTTTTCAGTTGCTTAAAACCTTTTCAAAACTGTGAACTTTTGCACTGACATTTCCCCTTGCAACAGTTAGCCTGTATTTGGAAAATTTTATCCAGCATAGCTATTTCCAGGAGACTGAGGGACACTGTTTTACTCCTTTTTAACTGCTCACCTCTTTTGAGGTGCTCCACTCTGCTCTCAGAACATTCTCAGTGTAGCTTTTGTTTTGGAGCTGGCATATGGATGCCCAAATTTTGGCAATTCAGAGAATTTGCAATCTGGAAACCTGCAGAGAATTCTATCTTGTGCTAAAGCAGGGGACTTGAATTTCAGAGGATTAAACTCTCTGAAAGTCTGTAAGTTTATGGGTCTTAAAGGTAGCCAACAACTTTAACCATCAGATGCCAATAAATTTCAAATCTCCTCAAATCCAGCAAACAGTGCTCTAAGCATTTTTGCTAAGTTTGCAACTAGAAAACAAAAATCATAAAAACTCAAAGCAAACAAACAAATCCCTCCACAAACCCAAACCTCAAAACAAGAAAAAGACCCCAACCCCCCCAAAAGCACATGAACAAAATCTCTTAACTAACCTGAGGGCCTTACAACTCTAAATTCATATAGAAGCAACTGAGAAATATAAGCAGCAGTCAGAAAATCACACTGTATAAAAACCAGGGCTCTGAAAATAAACAAGTTAACAAAATTATGAAAACTGCTGAAAATTAAATTATGAAAACTGCCAGAAAGATTTTCTTCTGATGAGAGAGAAATTCAGGGAGATTAAGGGGTGTTTCAGGAGTCTGATCATCCCAGATGGAATAAAATCTCCTTCCTCTGCTCTGAATGATGACAGTTCACCATCTAATTTTCTCAATCTAATTGCCATAGTCAATCTTTACCTGCAACACCAGTGGACATGAACTCCCAGCCTCAGGCAAAGCTTGGCAAAAAAGAAAAAGAAAAAAAACCAAACCCAAAACCAAGAAAAAATAAGATGATTTACCAGCTTCTGCCACTATGCTTTTCAAAATACCAAGACAAATGGCACCATGCCAAACTTCTTATACTCTTACCATGCTGCTTCTTCAAGGAGTCATTTCACCAGGATATGATTTTCCACTCCTGTTTTCATTTCAGTGCTGATTCCTTTTCCAAACTGCACTGATCTGCAGCATGGCTATGATCCCACAAATTGCAACCTTCCTGAAGTGGAACTTGCTCACTCAATAAAATAGAACACAATTTCAGTATTGCCAGCAAGCTTCTCTGCCACACAACTGGACTGCCTGACTAGAACCAGGACTGGCAAGACAAACCTGGGAGGAATAACAGGTGGAGAAGGGTTTTGAAGAAGAATGGCAACATTTCTGGAAATCTGTGTTGAGCTCCTGCTTAGTTATGAAGAACAGTGACACAACAGAGTGAAAGTCATTACTGAGCTCTCACTCCACTCCTGTCCCCCTGCCAGTTGTTTTGAGATAGAGAATTTGAGAGCAAAGAGGCTTCACAGAGTGGCTGACACCATTTAAAAGATTTTTCTCCATCCTGTGAGTGATGGCCATGGAAGGTTGCAGGAGGTTTGCCCACATCATCTGTGTCACAACTGCCAGGGGACAGATCCTGCCTTGCCTTGGAGCCACAGCAGGGTGGAAAGCCTACAGCACAAAAAGGAGTGGTCCCACAGTCCCAGACAGTGCCTGTGACTCAGCTCCTCATTCTAAGAGAAGCAAGGACAAATCTGAGGCAGATTATTCCTTCGAGGTAGCTTTCTGCTCTGCATCACTCATTGCTGCATTAGAAAGCAGGGAAGTATTTTATAGATAATTTCTTAATCCCAGACTCAGCTCTCTGCACCTCTCCTGCTGTGCCAAAGCAGTTCTCCTCCCCCCAGCCCCAGCTCAATATTCCAGCCAATCCACAACCCTCCCATGAGGCCTCTTTCTCATAACATCCCAAACCCTGCAAACCTCTGCTCTGCACTAAAGATTTGAAAGCTTGTCTGCTGAATGAAAGGATAATGTAAGGTTTTATTAACAATGAATAACTGTGAAAACTCACAAAAACATTCTTAACAGCAAACTTTTTGGTTTTTTTTAAACTGTTTTCAGGTGAAGTAAAAGGGATTTGGTTAGACACTGGATCACTGTAGTGATGTGTCCCAGCAGGACTCTGCTTTATACCTGAACACACAATGAACATGGTGGCTGCATGATGTAATGTTCCATGAAACTCAGAAAATCCCTTGGTTTATCATTTCACAGTTAGGACTCAGTCAGGACCAGTTTATTTGCACCCTGCATGGGCTGTAGACTGTGGCAGTTTGTCCCAACCACCACATCAGTGGTAAGGAACAGGAGATTGCACTGTACATGCAAACTGCCTGAGGCATTGCTCTGCTGTAAATCACTGGCAGGTGAAGGAAGCATCACTGCCTGGGCTTTACACTAATCCATCATAATTTAACTGGTGAATTAATGCTGTAAGCATGAATTCCTGCCTAAGAAAATACTACTGCTTTTATTTAACTGCACAGTACATTCCTTTTCAACTATCTACAGCTATGTATTTATCAATCCCTATAGCAACTAAGTATTGGTTATGTTCTTCTTACATCGTAGTGGAAATTTGGTTCATGTTTTTAAGTTTACAGTCACTGATGAAACAATTAGAAATTTCCATCATGAGATAATGTGGGAAGATTTTTCCTGTCTTAGGACCAGTATCAAAACCAACTTGTGTTCAAAGGCTACAGCTCATTAAATTTACAGGGAAATTCAGGTAGATGGAAATACTCAACAGCACTACAACAAATATTTAACACCTCTGGCTCATCTGGTTACCACAACATTTTAAATCCATATCCATTCAGTAGAAGCATCCTCAGCTGCAGTTCTCAGGAATAAAAAATTAGGATGGGTCCAAGAAACAAGATCCTCAGGCACATACACCAAATAAAACCAACAGGGATTTTCCCCCCAGACCTGTACTGAAACTTCAGGGAGGACTTTAAAGCAATCTGAACATCTGGATGGAAACAGAAAGAAAGAAAAGCATTCACAAATTCTTTCCTTAGTTATATAAAGGTAATTCCTTCTGAAATTATTGACAAAGCCATTCAAGATTCAAAAACTAAGAAATATTACAGTTTGTTTAATAGAGGCCAGCATATGTTCTTTATACTATTTAGGTTAAATTTATCCATGCAAAACACCCACAGGATAAAGATATATCTTCCACATATAAAAATGTACAGGTAGATCAGACATTTTTCATCAACCAGACCCCAAAAGATCTAATTCAGGGTTCACACTTAAATCTACTTTCCTCACACTTTCACACACATAAAAAACAAAACAATGAGCGGAAAATTCCTTTGTCATACCAGGGCCTGGAAACCATGGAGACCTCTGTGATGTAGTGTCTGAGAGCATAAACAATGCTCAAAAGATCAGAAATAAAATTATGCAGCAGCCTAGCTCCAAAAAACCCCCCAAACCAACAGCCTCCAACCATATTGTCTACAGACATCATAGCTACTCTTGTTTTTTCTCTGCCCTTGCTTCTCAGGCTGCTCACTCCTGCCTAAACAGTTCTGGGTGTCATTTGATTTCATGCAGAGTATGCAAGACGAGGAATAAAAATCACTTAGTGGCTGAAAAAAGCCAGAAAGGATGTTCAAATAGAATATTAAACTTCACTGTGGACTTAAAGCACCCAGGGTTTTAAAAGTCAGACCTGCCACACTGTTTTACACTAGAAACAAGATCAAGCCAAATATCTCACTTTTAGAGTTTGATTTTATTTCCTTCCTTCAGTTTTTTGTTTGGTTTCTGCTTTTATTTTAGGTGGCAATACAATAAGCCCATTTGGAGAGGTTTGGTTATTTGCTAACACAAATATCTTTTATCTACTCTGAGTAGAGAAGTAACCTATAATGTTACCACTTACCTGTCAAAATATAAAGTCATTTTGTCAAGGTCAGCCTAGAACACAGTAAGCAACTGCATCCCTTTAAGGACTAAGGAATTAATTTCCACCAAAAGGCAGAGGTATTATTTTTATACAATAACTTGTGCACAGGATCAGCCTAAAACACTCAGGAAGTTGCCTCTTTGGGGTTGTCATCTTGCACAGTGACTGCATTTTCCTTCAGTCAGCCCTTACAGACTCACACTGTGCTCAAGTTAACTGTTTTTATGTGCATCACTTACTGAGTCTCACTCTCCCAAAATTGTAGATGGGTCAGAGACATTTCCTTTCCTCTTTTGAAACCCTCCAGAGGGCTTGAGGGACTGATGGTGGAACTGACACACAGCTCAGTGCAGTCAAGCACACCTCACACCTAGGTGAGGAATACCTATTTTACCCACACACTGTGTTACAATATGATGTATGATGCATGTAACATTAGAGTGATCCAAAGGAAACCCTGGAAAAGTAAGGCTGAAAAACAGCTTTCCTTTGCAAAAGCATTAGTGTCTCTGCATCTCCTTAACAGAAACAAGATGAGACATTTTTCACTTCCTAACAGAGCATTCATTTATCCTTTTTTTCCTTGGAGATTTAAGAATGCTGGACTGATGTGGATCAATTCAATTCCTTTCAGTCCAATAAAATTGTATTAATCAACAGTGACTTATTATTTTATTGTGAATAATAATGTGACTGCATGGTTTTGGTTTTTTTTGACAAATGATATGTCTGAGATCTCTACAAGTTCCAAGTGGTGTGATTTCTCTTTGAAATCTACAACTCTATGAAACACAGTATGTAATCTGCCCTGCCCTTCTCCCTCTTAATAAAAATATACAGGAGGATCCTTCTCAAAAACTGGGATGCATTTCTGTTGTCCATCCTTCTTTCTGTCAAATAATTGCCCCTTTCCCACTGATAAACACTACTGTTCACAGTCAACTGTTTTGTAAATGGAAAACTGAGATGGGGTTATGATTGAGAGTGGAGCTGTTAGCTCAACAATATTTCTGTAATTATTTCTTTTATTATCTCTACATCCCAAGCAAGATACTGAAAAAAAAAAAAAATCAGAGAATCTTGGAGTGCCTGGAGCAAGCAGTAGGAAATAAACTAATTGTACTGCCATTCCTCACATCTTAGTCCTGCTAATGGTGACAGTATTTGCCTTTCCCAGCAGATGTTTACATGTGCTCTGTTTCTATCTGCTTCACTCTCCTCTTGGTTATAACACACTTGGAATGGCACATTGACCAGGATGACTCTGCCAATGCCAAGGCTCTGCCAATGCCCCAGTGATTTCATACCCATGTACACACATGTAGGATGAGAAAGGCAAAGAAGTCATGCACCAGAGAACCCATCAACAATAGACTACAATTTTCCTTAGCCACTCAGTTTAAAACACTCCTAAAACCTTTAGAAAAGTCTCCTTTTTGAGACTCTGTTGGTTAAATACATCTGCATTAATGGGCTGCCATGGCATCTCCACATGCTCTTGCAACATCAGCTTTACCAGTGTTTTGCAGCATTCATCTTGGAAACGACAAATAATGTTCTCTCTGTATTCAGAGAGCCCCAACACCCCCATTAAAGCTCTCTAAGTCTCTTTGCAGTGGCACTGAGGGCAGACTAAGACACCCCAGACTCCCAGAGCACAGTACCTGGTCAGCAGCGGGAATCGACTCCCACCTACGCTTCAGCAAGTACAGAGATTTCCGGCTCATGATTCTCAATCTGCTCTAGAGGCTTTTCCAGACTTGAAGAAAAGGCTTCTGTCCCAAACCAGTGGCAAGAACCTTATTTCTGACTCCTGTTCTTCATTGTAGATGGCAGAGCTCTCCGACGCACACAAGTTTTTGTGAGCTGCAGGGTCGAGACCGGTGCCACCCCAGCTCCTGGTGCTCCTCTAAAGCCTCTGTGTCCTTGCAGTGGCACAACAAAAGGCTGAGGCAGGGAACAGCCTGGCTCCCAGTGACGAGCTACCTCTCAGAAAGAAGCCTGAGGTAGGTAGACAACACCAGACGCACTCACTCTGAAAATAGCTGTTGCTTAGGAACTGGAGGGGTAAAAACGCAGCACCTCAGATGTATAATTGAGAGCTTTTACAGTTAAAGAGAATTAGAAACGCTGGACCTGTGTTTCTCTCTCCATCACCATCCTTTCACAGTGCTGGAGGAAGGATTGCTCGATTCCACTGACTCTGGGGCTACGCCTACATCTCCAGCAAGCCAAACAAGTCTTGATGACAGAGCAACAAATTAACTCCCACACATGCAAGAGCCCTCCTAAAAACGTGTGCACAAAGTGTGCCGTGGGCCCCACCCAAAAGATCCTGGAAGTATCAAGTACTGTGTTCCAGCAGAATGATTAAAATACAATTTGCATATTTTTTTTCCTGCAGAGCAATAATATTCCAAGGATGAATTCTGCTAGGCACACTTTCTTGTGGCACGTGCCAACATTGCAAATGGGTATGAATATTTTCCCCTCACATGATGTGGTTCTGCATGTATATATTTGAAAGAGAGAGAGATTTCTTTAGTTGGATTAAATATTCCCAAGCATTTAGGAATTTCTTTAATTTGGAACTCAATTTTGAAGTTTCATTACTAAATTCTTAATTCTAACATGTATTAATCTTTAATATTAAGCGTGAAATGTAATGAAATTTGCTTTGCATTTCCTGCTTCATTTCAAATCCATAGAGTAAATTCTCAGCATGAAGCACTTACAGCAGGCAGTGTTGTCTTCAGGGATGAAAAAAGAAAGGAAAAAAAAAAAGAACAAGCAAGTAGCCAAGAACTCACCACTCTTTGTAAGGCAACCTATAATTCAATCTAATTAGAGCAGCCTTAATAGTACAATTAGTCTAAAAGAAAAGGAATCCTACAACATGCACACACATATATGTGGGCAGTCTCTTAAATGGGGAGAGCAACCATAGTCAGGGTGGAAGTGGTGAGCAAGTTAAATATTGTAAAGACAGCTTTTTACTGGTGCCATTTACATTCTCTTGAATTGCAGATGCTTATCACGAGACAAACTCCTGCAAACAGAAATCCCCATGGGCCTCAGTGAATTTCATCTGACATCCATCCCTACCTGTAACTACAGCACTTTGCATTTAACTCCCACCTGCAGAAGAGGAACACGTTTTCCAAGTGGGCCATTAACAAGTGTGACATGCACTGTAGTAGCTTCCCCTCATGTTTCAACACATGCCATAGAAAAACCTACTAGCTCTTAAAAAAAAAACCCTTTTCACTGAATCAGACCTTTTTTAATGAGTCTTGGTGGAATAGCTTTATGAGTTCCTATGTGGATTTTAGTTTTTCATTATGGTAAACCAGTGATTCCATTTCCCATTTTTTTCTTTTAAGGGATTTAAATATACTTATCACATCACTCACCTTAATTTTTCAGCAAGACCTTTTTTTTTACAACATGCATTTTTAAAAGACACAAACTGGCAACAATGCAACTGAATCACAGAAGGATAAAAAAAGTCTTTTCTATTACATGCAAAAATCAGAACCTCCTTAATTGCTCCTAATCATTCAAGGAACTACTTAAATTAGGTTTAATACTATTCCTATCTAGACAATTTTAAGAGTCATGTAAAAGAGCGAATCTAAAGCTACAGTGGAATAACTGAGGCATATTTTCTTCTCTTTAATGAACTTTTCTTCCTTTTCTTCCTTGTTGTTTTGGCACTAGGATAACACATGGTAATTAGAAAGTTTGGGTCGTTTTGGGAGCCTTCATTGGGAACTGTGGTGAGAGAACAAGGGGCAAAGCCTTCAAACTGCCACAGAGTAGGTTTAGAATAAATGTTAGGAAGAAATTCTTTTCTGTGAGGGTGCTGAGGCCCTGGCAGAGGTTGCCCAGAGAAGCTGTGGCTGCCCCATCCCTGGCAGTGTCCAAGGCCAGGCTGGATGTGGCTCTGAGCACCCTGGGATAGTGGAAGGTGTCCCTGCCCATGGTATAGGATTGGAACAAGATGATGTTTAGGGTCCCTTGCAACACAAACTGTTTTATGATTCTACAGTTTTCTTTTCCCACCTTATTATAGACCCTTTAATTCTTTTATGGCACATCAGGACTGTCATTTGTACAAAGTATTCATATTAAAATCCTTAACCTGAAGTAAAAGCAAGTCCAAAATGCTGGAGCCCTAATAATGTATTTATGTATTTTCAACACTAAATGGGAAAGACTATTTTACCCAAGCAAGAAAACTCCTGAACATCAATGCTGGTAGCAATGTTTTGTTTGCAGAAAATTGTAATGCTATAGATAATTTTAAAGTGTTTTGTGATGCCATTTACATTACTGGCATAATTTCCTTCCAAGGACAGCTCAAGAGCAAACCAGTGGGTACACGTGTCTTTCCTGCACCTCCCCACACATTTCTAACACCTTGGTCAATAATGAAATGATTCATGGTTAGAGGGCCATCCAAGTTTTACAAGTTTGTCAGGTTAAAACAAACAAACAAACAAACAAACCATACACACATTATTTGAAATTGCATTCCTTTGAAGTCCTGATGGAGACAGCTGAGTAAGAAATGCTTTCTCCATACATCTAATCCATCTTTCTGCTACTGAAAAAACCTTTCTGTTGGATGACTCAGCTCTGTCTGGATCAACTGAATTACAGCTCAAAGATTATATTAATGAAAGCTGTCATGGCTTTATGCTTTTTTCCATTGCTCCAAACCCTGCAAATATTAATGAAATTAACAACTTAGCCAAACTCAGATGGAAAACTTGCTTGAATGCCTCCCTCAAATGTAGCAAAAGCCAATCAAACACAAAATACTGAGCAGCTGACCTGTGAGCCTCTGGGTCCTCGCTTGTGATCCCATTCAGAATGCCCCATGAGCTGAAAAACAAAGGAAAACAGAGGTAAGTGATAAATTGCACTCATTAGTTTTAATTGAAACACTCGTGCTTTTATATCCATGACACATTTTGCCTGGAAATAAACAGGTTTGCTTTTATGATTTATTTCACACAGCTTTTAGCTTCATAATGAAGCCATATAACACTGTACCTTTGCATTCAGAACCCAAACACATCTGGCATCACAACTCTGCTCATGCCAATAAAATTCCCTCTGCCATAGATTCAGCTCTAGCCAGATGTTTAATACTGATCTGGCAAAAGGACAGCTGATACATCAACAAGGAGATTACCAAAACCAGGGGACATTTGATTAAACAGCAATGTACATTTTATATCAGCCATGACAATTAGCAACAGCTTTCAATCTGTTTCACCACTGAATTATACAGCTACTCAGGGATTTCTTCTGGACATTGTTTGCTCCTACACACACAGGCATGGCTTAATGCAAATATAGAAATATGTGAATGAAAGATAGGAGGGTTAATGTGACATGTAATGACTTACAGTCACGAACATTTTCTTGCTCATTTTTCCCAACATTCTTTCCCAAAGGAAATGCCTTCTCCCAGTTCAGAGGTAGGCAAGGAGATTTACAACCCACACTTATTGCAGAACATGCTTTCAAAACAGTCATCCCAGGGCAAGAGATCAAAACTACTTTGCCAAATGAAGAAAGCCACATCCATCTCCTATGATGAGATTTTTTTTTTTTATCTTCTCCATCAACTATTCCTACTTCTCCTTTCCTTTTCCAAGGGCCCCTTTTTAAGTTATTACTTATAACCATCTACCTCCACAACTGGAGACAGACCACAGATGCAGACAGGCATCAAAGATCAGAAACATCACATCATGTTTTTGCCTGATACAGCCTTGTGACTGTCCCCCTCATTTTACTGCAATTATTTCCTGTTTTCCATATGCCCTTGGTGGGAACACTGGCTCTGCTGGGTTTCTCTATTTGTTCTCCATTACTCTATGAAGCACACCTTTGATGTTTATGAAAGGTGGCCTCAGTAAATAACTGGTGTGCAAAACTTCCAAGAGATGCACCTACCAAAGGTTATGTGCTTCAAAGAGCCTTTGCCAGAGCCCTTCTCCCTGTCCTTCCTCTGTGGCTCCTGCTTCTCTGGACCAAAAAAAACTTTTCAGTTTTACCTCTTAGCCCCTGTGCCTTGGGAGGAAGTAACTCCTGCTTTCTTAATTTACTTGGCTAAAAGAAAATTAATTTAGCTTGAGTCTGACCACCTGTGATTCCCAGCATGATCTCTTTACCTCCAGGTTCCTATCAGTGAAATTAGCACAAAAAGTAAACCTCACAGTCAAGAGAAAAGGATTAATGTCACAGGCCTGGCTGTGGCCACTGTGGTTGTCCAGGCTCTACAGACACCTGGCAGCCACACCACACCTTCAAACCCAGGTGTGGCAAAAGATCCACTGCATCCACAGTTCACTGAGAAGAGAAAAATTGCTTTATTACTGCTGCCAAAAATGAGGGGAGCAGTCACAAGTCAGGAGTTACTGTTCCCACGTGTAGGGATGCTCCCAGTCCAGCCAGTCCCAGGAAACCAGACTGACATGTGCCAGAGTGGTTATTCATGATCACCACTAATCCTCACACCTAAATCAAGCCCTCTTAAACATTCATTCACCTCTAGGCATAGTTTGCTCATCCTAATCCCTATTCTTGCCTGGTGCTTCACATCTCCACAGTGAGTTTTCAGCCCCACAGCCAACTCCTGCTCCACTCCACCACTCCTCCTCCTCCCCAGCTTGCAGGTACCTTTGTTTCCCCACCTCTAATCCTGCCCTCCAGCAGGTGTGGGCAATCCTGGGGTGCTCCACAGCCTGGATGCTGCAGCAGCAGCTGATGCTACAGTGAAAAGAGAGTCTGAAGGCTGTAACAACTCATCCTTGCTCCACTTCCCGGTGTCCGTCAACACCACTTCCAGAAGAGAAGCCAAAGTCACCAGAGAACCAGTCACACATTCATTGGAACTAACAGAGTGACTCCTTGCTTATTTTGTCACCATTTTATGAGCAAACTCCTGATAGCAAATGACACAGCCCTTGTCCCATTTAATCTCTCTGCAAAGGTGCCTTGGCGGAGTCAGCCACGTTTATATTTTTGCTGACAGATCTGTTGTCCCCAGCGTAAAACAACGCCCACACCACTGCTCTCACTGTGCCAGGAGGTTCTGCTGAGTGACATGGGCTGTGGCTGTCACCCAGGAAAACAGTGAGGCTGTTTTCCAGCACTAGAGTCAAATCCATGACCTCTGAAGCCAACCTTTTCCTCCTGCTTTTATAAAACCTGACTTGGCTTTAAAGTGTATTTCTCCCTCATAACCTAAACCACTGTCCTCATCTCGTGCTAGAATGTTCTTGGCATATGGTGATCCCTAGTAACAAAGGGGTGAAGGAATGAAAAAATAAATGAAAAGGATACCACATGAAAAGGCCTCAAGCTTTAAGACAGAAAGGAGAAAACCCCAGAGGGTGTAACAAAATCTCTGCCAGGCCAGCATTCTACAGAGGGGTGATTGCCTCAGTGTGACACCCTTTTAGCTCAACAAGCCACACTCTGCTCAGTTACTTCTGAACCTGATTTTCTTTTTATGGACCAACAGTGCTGGAACATGATACTCAGAAAAGGATGAAAGCAAGAATGCCTCAACTATTGGGCTAGGTGGAAATCATGATTATCACAAGCTGAATAGGAATCAAAAGATGAAAAGAACAAAACCCAAAACCAAACAAAAAACACCCAAACCAAACAACAAACCAATTACACTCAGAAAAAAACAGTGTGTGCATAAATCCACTTGGATGAGTCAACCCTCTGAAATCATGGAAAAAAGAAAATAATATACTGTTTAATTGGTGCATGCATGCAAGCAGAGATACTGACATGAAAATGCATTTGGAAGTAGGGGGATTTATGTTTATCACTAACAGATGGGTTTGCACCAGACCCCACCACCTCCTCTGAAAATTCTCTGGAATCAGTTTGGTTCAGAATGATGATAAACAGCCTCAGAGCATCCAATTTATTATTCTTACTGACCAGGCAACTAAGGCTAAGTTTATCAGCAGCAGAAAAGGAGGGATAAAACTGAAATCAAACTCCCACACAGCTTATATGCATGCAGCTTCTCTTAGAAGAAAAGGAGCTACTTTGCATTTCATCTGAAACTGTCCTGGAAACCCATCTCTGACAGTTTTAATGGTTGCAGATGAAAGCAGCTTTCAGCACCAAGAACGACTCTTGCATGTTCAGCCATGCAGAAAAACATGGGCTTCACTAAAACCAACTGGTTTGTTCTACCCAATAACTGACTTAGAGGTCTCCAGGGAAAACACTCCCCCATCCCAGCTGAGGGCAGGGAGGGTCAGTGGGAGAGGAGGCAGGAATGGAAGAGACCCCAATACCAAAATCCCAGGCACAGACAGAAAAGGAGAAGTGAAAGGGGTCCTCTCCTTTTGAAGATGTAGGGTGGTGGCCAATGCTCCAAATTTCAGGTTTTTGCTATAAACACCATGAAGTTTCCAGGCTTGTGGGTTTAAAACCCATGTTCACTAATGCAACAATACCTTCAAAGGAGTAAGGACTGTTAGAAAGGAGTGTCTGCATCAGATATCTGAGATACCCATGTTAAAGTAGAACAAAGCTGTTTAAAAATTAGCATCTTCAGCCCTCGCCTCTCTAAATGCAGTTCTTCTCCTATACAGTTATTTAATTAAAGCCCCAGCAAATGATTACATAAGGATTTCAACTTTCATTAAAATTCATAAACCATAATTCTTAGCCTCCTTAGTATTAGAGAGCTGCAGGAAAATGTGACCCACACATATTGTAGAAGATCTAGGTAAATAAAAAGACAGAAAGAATGACAATTTAAATCTTTTCAGGTTTAAATAAGTCCTGTTTATAAGTCCTGTTTTTCCCTTATACAATCTTTTCTGGGCCAGGGTTTTAATTCTGGCACCCCTGAAACAACAATAATACTAACTATGCAATGGCTGGAAAGAAAAAAAAAAGAGAGATAAAAAACCTCCATCAAAACTAACAAAGAAACCATCCAAAAAATCATTCAGTGACATAGAAAAGGTAAAATCTTATTATAAGGACCTCCCCACCTGGGCACAAGTCAGGAATAAACCCCAATATTTAAAATACAAGCAGTCTCATATATATTCTTTGAAAGGGGAGGGTGTCCACAGCAGCAGAATGCAACAGCATTTTCAAACCATATGGACTTATTAAAGCAAATATGACACTCAGCACAGTTTCATTAGAGGGAACGAGCAGATCTTTTCCTTGTAAGTACTTAAGAGGACCAATGAAATAGTTACATTTAGTGTTTAATAAAACCCTTTAAATCAATTCAAAGCCCATTCTAATTCTGTTCAGATTAAAGTCTGTTGCTCTGGAATTTTATTTAGGCACATATTTACACATACACAACACTTTTACTGTTGTAAAAACAATTAGATGGTGGTGACAAAAGTGAGCTAAATCAGCCAGCAGTCACCAAAGACAATAAATGGGATTCAAAAAGACTGAACCAGGATCACACAGTCCAAATGTGGCATGTGAGGGCCTTGCCCCAGCTCACTGGCTCCTTCCCTTGGATTTTAAAGATTCAGCCTGTGGCTGCATACCTCATTTCCATTCCAGTGAACTTAACAGAGTCCTAACAGAGCAAAAATGAATTACCAATGAGATTATGAGAAATTTTGGCTGGGTGGTAGCCAGCAGTTTTAAGAGTTGTTTATGTTTGGGAATCAGCATCCAGAAGAGCAAGATAGGAGCATCCAATCAGGCTGGCACCTGGTTTCAACCTTCACCAAAATAGCAGAGCTTCTATTTAAACATGAGCATAACATCTTCCCTCTCTGGAGGAGTTTGAGTTGAATGGGCATGTTGAGGACGTGGAACAGTGTCTCACTGTTGAGTTCTGTGACACTGCCTCCTTACAGCTTGTGCTGAATGGGCACAGTATGATCCATATTCTCTGACTGAATGGGTATTAGCCATGCTCCAGTCAGGGTCATATTTCCACTGGTAATAAGAAACTGTTTGTTACCAGCGTGTAGGCACAAAATGTTCCCGATAAGTTTCTTTTTCAGTAACAAAAAAAAAAGAAAAAAGAAGAAAAAAAACCCCCACAAATTATTTCCTTGATTACATATTAGAGGAAACATTTATTTTTACAAACATGCAGGAGTCAGGTCACACAGAAACTAACAGGGTGTTTTTGCACATGCTATTTTGAGTAGGATTCCTTCTATCCCATAGGCTGTTCCCTGCATTTTCATGGTAATCAAGATAAATGAGATGATTTACTGACTGGATTGATTTAGAGAGGGCAATTTTGGTATGGACAGCATCAGCAGGAGTAGCTAAGCAGGCTGGAGCTGCTGAGATTCACCATTGCTAGATCTTGATAATATAACAGGGGAGCAACTGCATGGCTGCTCTGACCACCTTCTCCACCAAATGGCAAACTGCACCTTGCCCTGAGGGCATCCAGAGTGTCAGAGAATGCCTTCCTTGCTGTGTGCTGACAGTGATCACACACAGGCTATGACACAGGCAGCAAAGGGCTCCAGTATTTGGAAAAACAATCCCTCTTCCACAACCCCTGGCCAACTCCCAGGGTCAGCACAAAGCACAAGATGTCAGAGCTGCGCTGTTCAGCCAGATGTGTGAGCTGCATGCTCGTGTCATCATCAGAGTTGGGAGGAAACTCTCCACCCAAATGCTCCCAACAGCTTGTAGCCCTGCAAATCACCAAGGCCAGCCTCAGCTCCAAGACTGGTTAAAGAAACCCAAACAAAACCCCCAAACAAAATAATTCACCACAACAAACCAACCAAATTAATAAATTTGGGATGAGCATTTCAGAGCCATTCAGCTGCTTCCTAATCAGAGACGTTGTTTCAAAGGTTTTGGGGCTACTGGAGAACAACTGGAAGCAGAGATCAATGTTTTAAACCAAAGCAGAGGCTTTGGAGCTTGGCATTGTTTTGAACTGGAGGTAGGGGCAGCGAGGTACAGTCATGAGTCTGAAGAGGAGCTGGGTGAATGCCTTCCCTGCAGGCTGAGCCCCATGTGGAGATGGAGTTAAGTCCTCTGAAGGACTGAAATTAACTTCCCTGGGGAAGCTGGAGGTCCTGGAGGGAGCTCCATCCCTCTCAGAACCTGGCTGGGAGGTCAAACAGGGATGCTCGGCACTGCCAGAGGCTGCACAGAACACTTCAATATCCAGCACATTCTCTACTGATACAGTGAGCAGGAAAATGAGCCACTGTGGCAGCAGGAGATGGAGAAAATAGGGCACTTGGTGCAGCAGGGCTGAGGGGAGGTCAATGGGCACATCCCCAGAGAGGAAGGACAGCCCAAAAGTGGTGACTGTCCCACGGGACAGGAGCTGTCCCGAGCACTCAGCCAGGGACTCAGCTCCAGAGGAGGGACACCACACCTGGCACTGGGAGACACAGCAAGAGGCTGCTTTTTGGAGGACTTTCCCATGGCAGCACATGGCCTTTGTATTTCCAGACAAGAAACTGCAGCTGACTTCTTCAGGGATGCTTCCTCACCAGGGGGACAGGGATGACACAGCGAGCTGGCAGCAGTGGGCTCAGGGCAGCTACTGTGGCCCTTGCTCCACAGCACCCCTGAAAATGAGCAGGCTTAACTTCACAGAATGTGAAGCTACTGGGAAATTTAAAAAAAAAAAAAAAAGAAAACGTAGGTGGGAAAAAGAAAAGGCACAGGAATATCCACCTCCACACCCTGTATCTGGTTTTATACAAATTTTTGTCACAACTACTTAAACAGATGACAGTAGTAAAACAAATCCATGCATGTTTCTATTATTTTCACTCCTACCACTGAATTTCTCAGGTCCCTATTAATCCTTCACACATCAAAGAGGATTTTAAACAACAGGTTGGGAGGCAGAGCTGTAGTAAAATAGAGAAAAGAGCTGATTTTGGGGGGAGTGGGAGGGTGGGAGGGAGGAGGTGGTGGTGGTTGGGTTTTTGCCTCTTTTTTATTTTGATTTTTTTTTGTAAGCAATTCTTATTCTGTAGTGATCCTCAAGGATGGATATCACAAAAAGAGTTACTTGGCAGATGTAATGCAGATTTTTTAACAAAGGCTTCCTAAATTAATGATCTTAATCCAGATATTTAATTTCAGAGTAAATGAGTAAAGCAATTAAACTGATCACAAATAGATTTCTTACCCCCTTGAACTGATCTGGTAGATTAATAAATAGCATATTTATCTGGTGGAGCAGTAATCCACAAGCAAAAGTGTTCACCAAAATTTTCATTCTAAGCATACTCATGAAAACCAAAGCCTTAGAGAAAAATATCCATACTGGTGAGATAAAAACTTTGGGCACAACTACTCTGATGTCCTCCCACCTTAGCCACAGACAATTTACAAACAGTCACTTAGAGAAGAAGATTCCTCAGTATGGGGATGCCAGGGCAACACAGAAACGTCAAGACTCCTAAACATACCAGCAAGTTAACAAAAGAACAAAAGGAGATTGATAACAAGGAGAAAATTACTATTTAAATGTAGCTTGCTATTCACAGTACACACAGGAAGTTCCTGGATTTCAAAGCTACACAGTCAAGTCCATTCTGGTGCAATTAAGTTCCTAGAAAAAGTCAGAAAGCTTATTTAATTTTTTTCCCATTGGGAATCATTAACTGTGCATTAAGAATCCCATTCATGATCCCAAGCCTGGCACAAGCTTGATAAACCAGACAGCTCCTGCAGCAGACAGAGTTAGCACAGTCTGAAACCATGCTGAGGTATCTAAAATATTTTGTTCTTTTGTTAACGAGTCTAAAGACTTCTGCAAAACAATCTGCTCTGAAATATATGTTCCCACTACTATTCTCTATTTAGTGCATAGTTTTTCTCTTATTTCCCATCTTTTCAGAGCTCCTAGTGTTACACAGGTTTCAGCTGCACTTTGTGTTGCTAACACAAACCTCCAGGGTGCTGTGTGCCCTTTTAGGCTGGTTACCAGTGCACAGAAGGGGCTCTGCTTCCAAGAAATCTCCTGAAGATACAGGCAAATGTCTTTTTGCACAGCAATTAAAAACCCACTGGAAAAGCAGGGATTTTTCAGTCAAGCTCTGATTTCAGGTAGATCACCCTCAATATGAACACAGACCATGGTAGCTCCTAGGGGAGGCAAGTTAGTCCAATGGGTCTAGGAAGTGCATTAATCAAACAGCCCACTCTTCTCTGGTAGTTTGCATTAAAATGGGAATTTTCCAATTCGACTCCCAGTGGATAAGTGTCTACCTCACAGGAAAAGAAACCAACAATCCAAACAAAAACCCAAAACAGCATCTAATTGACATCCTTACTGGCAGTCTCAGCAGAAAAATTCCCTTAGGACTGAGTAAACACAGAGGTTTCACCAGACATTTAACCTTTGGGAGGGGTCCCAGGGACAGGGACAGGGACACACTCTCAGTTCTTCCCTGTGCACACAGCATGGCTTTTTGTCACAGCTGTCAACTCAAGCCTCTCAGCAGAGCAGAGTCACTCACAAAAGGAAGAGGGTAGAGACTGAGAGGGAAAAAAACCATCCCAACTCCAAGTGCTTGGTCGGAGAAATCAAAGGTGGCAGAGCCACGTCCCCCAAACTGGGAATTCTGTAAGCAGCAGAATCCAGCAGTCAGATCTCTTGTGATACCATAAGCACTTACTGAAAAGAGAAAACCAAACTTTGTTTATGGTAATATGGCAACTTAGTGTCCATCTGGTGTGAAACACAAAACACGGTGACTACAGGAATTGGTCCCTGGTGAGGCCAAAATATAGTGAGGCAGAAAGCCAGAATGTAATACCCTTTCAGCAGCTTCTTTTCCTGAAGCACATTAACTTTAATGGTAGCACTGAGGGATGGCTGCAATGAAGGAATGAAAATTTTAAGATAAAGAGAATTTGGCCTCCCACAAAGCAGACTGAAGAACAGGGCCTTCTCCCACCCTGAGAGCAGCATTGAGGGCCAGGTGAAGCCTCAGCTTCCAGGGTTGGCCTGGAAAAGAGAAAAGCATTGCTCTGCCAAGACTTGTTTCAGCTTGACACCCACACAAACAAGCTGCTTCTTTCATTAACACCCCATTTTCCTGGTTTTGAGGTTTCACAAAGCAGAAGAATAGCACTGACATTTCAACAGCTAGATCCCAGCTAGCAAATGTCCTAAAATTACACTGCAGAGTCTGGTAGCTTACTAAAAAACCTCAATGTCAAAACTCAAAGTACATTCAGTTTAAACACACCCTTGAGGGGATTTTATACTAACTACTTTCTATTTCAGACTATTCACTTTAAGCTCAACCAGTAATGCTTCATCACTCACCCAGGAAAACTCCCCTCTCTGCCACCCAATCTCAATCAACCTGCCAAATTAATTATCACCCTGCATTTGTCTATTGCTAAGAGGGGGGAAAAAAGCAAATAGCTGAACGTAGCAGTGACCCGAGCAAAAATGCATCCTCTGAAACAGAACTAATTAAATCAGTCCAGTGATCTTCTTCCAACACGACACATTTCACCAACTCCATCCCCAAGCAGCTCAGTTCTCCCATCTCCTCCAGCTGTCCTCAGCAGGGCACTCACATGGGGCTCAGATGTCTCTCCAGCAGCAAACCAGGGATCTTTTCTACTCATTCTTGCAGCAGCATGATTTAAAATAAAGGAAAAAAGCCAACTGTCACACAGAAAATTCACAATGATAATTTCCCACTGACATTTACATGCAAATTCCTGGCCACAGAATATGTGTTTGAGCCAGATAGCAGTAGGATTTGATTACCTACCTCAAGTTTATGGGACCACAGGCACCAAACTTTGGTGCTCTGCTGGCTCTACAGGATGAGGAGAGCAGGGCTTTGCTTTTGATACCCCAGTCAGGCCTTACAGCAAAACTGTCAGGACTAGCAGAGAAATTGCAGAACTTGTGTGTTTTAAATCAGTGCCACAAGCCAGACTCCAAACCTTGTGTTAAGTGCATTCCCAACCTAGCAAGTCCATGTGCATGCATGGCCACAGCATTGATGACCCTGCTGACTCAAAAGGGTCTAGCTCAAGGAAATAATAAGCTACACACACATTTTGGGCTCTCCCTTTCTGCAGTTCTAAGTGACAGTCCAGTTGAAATGCATGCAAAAACACATTTGGGCCATCAGTTTCCCCACTGCTGGAATTGGCACCAGTTTCCTGGGGGTCATGCTGTGTGACACTGTGTGATACCCTGTGCCAGCTGAGCACATCACCCTGTGCAGGGGGAGTATCATAAACTGTAGGACCAGGGCAGAGTCACCAGCCTCTCCTCTCTCAGTGCACCTCTCTTTCCATCACTCTTCTCTTTCTGCACAACACATTTAGAGCAAGAGCAGAACAGGGCAACACAACTCAAAAAGTCCCCCAGGTCACAGCCCTGCTTGGGGACCTAAAAAGGCACTGAAATGAGATCCCCTTTACTAAGGAGTTGGAATATCAAGTCAATCCCACCTTGCTTTTCTCCCCACATGATTTTTAACCCAGTCTGTGCTTTCTTAGACAGGAGGCACACCACAGATAGATGTCAGCACTGAAATCTGGATGCCTGCATGGGACCCCAGGTAGAGTTCCAGACACAGGAGCCCTGGGAGTGCCCTTTTCCATTGAGGGAGCGCAGTGACACAGAGGCAGGGCTCTGACTCATCTCTAGGTAGGTGCCCACATAGGCACCAGTTTGTCATTCACACCCATCTGCTGCTCCAGATCACACACACACACGCTGTCACATGTGCTTTTCCCCATCTGGATTGCAGAGATGCTGCACACAAACAGGCAAAAGCCAGGAGGATGAAAACAGTGCTGTACAAGGGGGAATTGTCAGGTGCCTTCACCCACCCTAACAGGAGTGATTTCAGTGGAGGTTTCTAGAAGTCAGAGGAAAGCCAGGTTTTTCACAATGGTTGCAGGTTTTCCATGATTTGAAATACTGCCTTCCAAACCAGTCTGACCCTTAATAAGCTCTGCTTCTCAGGTTTTATTTTTAAATAAAACCATGTATGTTTTCTTAGAGGGATATCATAAAATACATTCTCCTGCAACATTGTCTGCCAACATTTAATTCCATGTGGTCACCCAAGTCCTATTTCCATCATATTTCCATAGTGTCAGAGCACAGTCAGCAGCAAAAGCAGAGCCCACCAAAGGTGCAGAGGTGCCATCTCTGCCATGGTGCAAAGGATGCACAGAATATACAATATTCAAGGGGGTCATGGGTGTAGCAGGAGGCTTTTCAGAGTGAGAAGGAGAAAGGTAGAGCAGCACAGAGGGGAAAGGAGCCCTCTCTAGAAGGGCTGATCTCAAAGGAGAGAGATGGCAGCTGCCCCTCTGTTTCAAGTCCCCAGTTTTGGTTCTAGCTGACCCACTGTTTCAAGCCCCTAGCTAAACTGAATCATGTGAAAACTGCTGAAATGTTCTTTGCTTGAAGAATGTCCCATACTGAGAATATATTTGGACTAATTTGTCTTTCAGAAACAGGCTTCAAACAAAATTAAACAGCATTTCTGTGGTAAAAAAAAATAAAAAAAGGAGTAAGTTGCGTGTCAAAAAGGGCCATCTATCCAAAATGGAAAATGTTGGAATTTGTTTTCTTTTATATGTGCAACTACTTGTCCCTCCACCACTGGTCCTTTTTCTGCCCCAGAATTTTATTCCTTGAGTGATCTAACTTTGCATGCTGCTGAAATATACTTTTAATGCCAATGTCATCAATAAACAGTGTTTCCTCTTCTTATTGACAAACTGTTCAGCACTGCCTGAGAAAGAAGAGCTTTACTTCTATTAATTTCATTACAATGTCTTCAGTCCCTTCATTTTGTTGCTGAAAAAGTAATTTAAGCTCCTTTTTCCTGTGTCCCAAACACTTTTTCTTTTATCTTCTGATGCTCAATATGTGCAAAAATGCTACTTTGATTCGGCAGAAGTGTTTTTTACTAGAAATATATCACTTTACCCTAACCAGGAGGGGCCACATAGAAAGGTGTTTATATTTCTAAATATCAAAACAAAAAAAGAAAAAAAAAGAGGCAGCAGGGAAGGGGGAGAACTCTGCTCAGTGCTAAGTGGCTGCGCAGATCTGGTTTTCTGACTATGAAAAAGGAGCTCTCCAGACCTGTATTGATTACAGATTCAATCCTGAGCCCCTAATGGTAACAACATTTTCATCAATTTAGCGTGGCCTGGAGGTTGTCCTTTGTTTTTCCTCCTGTGCCTGGGAACCAGCCTGGTCTTCTGGGAGACGTGGTTAAACACAATTAGTCTGAGTCTTTGTGAGAGGGCTTTGAGTCTCTCCCTGCTATTATCTGTCAGCTGCAAATCAGAGGAATCTTAGTAGCAACCACTTCTAAAGCATTTCCAGGCCACCATAAAAACTTGTTAACTCAGACAGAACCTTCCTGAGGAAAAAAATTGATTTATCTCCATTTCACAGATGGAGAATTGAGGCATTTACCCAGCACAGTCCTGCAAAACTGGCAATAGAAACTAAATATCTTCAGTTCATGGGATCAGACCATACGCTTTGTTTTGATCAACTATTTCTGTCCAAGTTCTTTTTTTGGGGGAGTCAAGGGTATACACCAGGGAAAAGAATTATTCTTATTTTTGGCTGCCAGGAGATCTTATCACTCTTTCTGAAAACTGTTCAGCCCTCTAAATATCAGAAGGAGGACAGGCTTCACGTACCAACAACCTCCTTTTGAAGAAGGCCAAAGAGGAAAGAGAGAAAATCTCAAAGGATAAAACCCAAAGTTTATCCCCTGTATCTGAGCTGAACTCAGGCATCTTGCAATCCTCTTTCCTCAGTTAGAAGGACTTCAGCTGGAGAAGATAACTTGAGCAAAGTGAGAAACTTTACAGTTGTGGCCCAGACCTGGTCTGAACCTTCCCCAAGCTCTCCAGACATCTGGATGCCCATGGATGCAGAGATGAACAGCGACAGCAAGAGACAAAGAGCCAAAATGTCAGGAGGGAAACATCCTCACAAAGCCCTCTGATTCACTGAGATGTGTGAAACATCTCTGACACAGAAGTGTTCAGACAAGAGCTCCATTTTCTTCTCTTCCATTTTTTCCATGCAATTCTGTTTTTCAGGGAGGGAAATGACAGATAATTGCAGTTCACCTACTTTGTTAATACAAAGACCTGTGTTCCACAAGCATGCTGCCAGGAGATAAGCAGCTGCATTCTGAACATTGGGTGCCTGTGTGCCTTGGGCCCTCTCAATGGGTCCCTTTATTAGGACAAAGACTCCTTGAAGGAGAACCAGGGCCACAAACAGCTTTGGTTCAGGAAAAGGTGACAGAGGCTGAGAAACAGATGCTTTATGAGCTTGGGAGAACTACAGAAGAGGAAAAAAATAACTTCCTTTTCCATACCTAAATATAGAACATAAATAAAAATGTATATATCCTAAATAGTTTTCCTAACCTTACACTTTTCTTCCTACACATCCATCCTGTTCCCCCCACCCCTGCCCCAGCACACCCAGTGTGGTCCTGGAACCAGCATTTTCATTTGTTTTCAGGGAAAGACAGTTCATGGTAGAACACCTGCAGTGCTTTAAGAGAAAATCAGGAAGTTCCAGGTGGATCAATGTGCTCAGTTATCACCAAGGAGCCACACAAAGGTGAGTATTCCCAGAGGAGACTTCTCAGTGGCAGTCTGGAGTGGGACATCGAGGAAGAGATGATCAAAGAGGGGGAAAAGGGTTCCCAGTTGCTTGTAATGCCACATTTTGTTGGCCCTGTGACTAAAAAGTGGTGTCCAGCCTCCATATGCATCATGCTACCAACATTTTCCACAATATTATATATAGAGGGTGAAGAAAAAAGTGTCTGGAAATACAGATAGTGCCTAGAAATTTCACTTCCTGCAATCTGAATCACAGAAAAATACAATCAAACTT
>VZRX01000353.1:312445-324374 GCA_013398075.1 Notiomystis cincta | reverse complement strand
CCTCCCTGTACTCTGATCTACCTCAATAAAAAACCAAAAAAAAAAAAAAAAGGCTGCAAAGAAACAAAGACCCCCCACTTTAACTCAAAAGTCCAATTTTACTTCACTCTTTCTTCTATGGCACAGCAAGGAGCTTAATGAAGTGGCCAAAAGGTATTTCACTGCAGGGTGAAATACTCTGATTTGGCAAACAGAATAGGTGCTGCCTACAAATGCTTTTGAATGAGCAGCTGCATTTTCTCCAGTATATATAGCACTAAAATTTAACTCCAAGCTATGGAAATTCTCCTGTCTGTTCCTTTACTTTCTGGGAGCTTTTAACATTCATCACCACAGTATCTGAAAGCTTCAGAAATATTTATTTGAATAAAACTTCCTTAAGGAAGAGAGAGCTAAGACAAAGAGTGTCAAGGTCAAATCTGTCTACTAATTTGAAAGGTACAGTATGAGAAGTCCAAGGCCTATTTCTGAGAATTTTTCTTGTTATATAATTCTTTCCATATTCAAAAGAGTACCCATTGATCTCTGGAAGAATTCAGTAAATAATAGAAGGAGTCAGGCTGTCATAAAAACTGGAATTCACTTATAAGAATCTAGATTTTAAACAAATTGCCAAGTACTGCACAAAAAGTCATCACTCTCGAGCATCGTTCACCTATCTTCACTGTGAAATTTTTTCCTTCTGCAATCTCCTGACTCATTCTCTAAACATATTCTGGCATCCTCAAAAAATGGGATCTAAGAAAATGCTGCTGCCCTCAGTGGAGAGCACAGATTTACACCCAGCACAGGTTTGTTCTGTGCAATCAGTGGATCAAGGAGACCATAGGAAAAAGAAATATGCAGAGACATGTAGGAGATGTATATTACTTTAAAGGCTTAGGACATGAGGTGAACATGAAGGGGATAATGGGATGTAGGCTGGTTAAGCTCATGCAGGCTACCACAATTTTAGCCTTCTCCTCATTTCTGGAAGCTCAATAAATCCTTTTACTATGTTTTTCAGTGGAGTTTTATGAGGTATACAGACAGAAAAATGAGACCTGCCTTCATTTCTGTTTCAAGTTTCATGAATATTTAAACGATGCAGCAAGTGAAATCATCCAGTGTGAAAAAGCTCAGAAACTGTGTCTCGTTAAAGTATAATCAAAAATCATTTTAGGTTCAGATTTATTTTTTTTTTTTTTAGTTATGTAAGACAAGTTCCATTTACCTGATTCAGTCAAAACATTAGTCTCTAACAGAAAGAACAAAGCAACCCTTCAATCATAAGTTTGGGCAACCACATTCTGTATTAATGAAGAAAAAAAACAAGGTTAAACACCTCTCCTAGTTTTAAATGCATTCTTCATTTAAGACCAATATTGCTTTGCTAAAAATCTATTTTCCTGGGACCTCGTTTTTTAACACAGCAATTTGTAAACCTGAGCTTTCATTAGCATTCTACCAGATGGGGTTTTTTTGACATGCATTGTTATTTAGTTATTGGTGCTTTTATGTAATTTACATCATTTTGGAGGAAAGGAAAAAAGAGAGAAACAGCCTCCCAATGCAATCTTGACAAGGATGAACACCTGCACTTTAGGCTTCTGCTTTATCAGATGTCTGACTTAAGGCAGGATGTTGATGTCTGTGCTCAGGTCAGGGCAAAGACAGAAGGAATGACCATTAGAAATCCAACTGGTTTGTAGGGACTGTAAAAAACAAGGCAGATCTCAAAATCAATTTGTTTTTTAAGTCCTCAGACAAGTGATTTTCACCCTTTCATTCACAGAGTTAATTTTTTTTTCTTTTCCTTCTCCTTTAGCAAAAAAAGTTTCCAAGGCTGAATATTTACATATTCTGACTTCCAAGAAGGAAAGCTGCAAAAGATCAAAATAACTAATTACAAAGACGATCTTTATATTGAAATGAAAAAAACCTTCCTGCAACAGCCCTACTGCTTACAGTAGCTCTAGTGACCTGGTCAACATGAAAAAATACATTTTATTGAAACCTTAACATTTTTATATCTAATATAAGATTTTTTTGTTTTTATTTTTTAGCCATAAAAAGCTCCTGGAGTTGAGTTCAAACCAGCTGTTACTTTATACTGGGTTTCAAAGACTATTTGTATACACCACTGCACATTTAGCTAAAAACAGAACACTTCCAGGACTCTCAGTTAAAAAAAAAACCCTAGGCTTCCTCAAAAACATACAGATCTTTGGCTTCATTTGCTCTTCTGCCAGAACTACCTATGCCTAAGAATTTAAATTCTATCAAAAAAGGAAGCTGCATTTTTTTTTCTACTTACTCTCCTCACTCCAAAACAAGACCTCTAAAATAAACCCCATACAGTTTTGCTGGCTGACTCAAGACTCTAAATTCCCTCGTGGGTTGCTTGAGCCCTCAGCTCCCCTGTGACATTATGGGGTGGTGGAACCATTGTGTCCAGCTCTACTGATGTTGGCAGGTATCAAAAGCTCAGGGGAGGACAAAGCTTTCAAGTTTTGGAAAAAAAAGAGGTTGCCTGAAGGATGAGGAAAGGCAGTGGAGAGACCAGGCAGAATCCTGTCCTCTCTGTCCGTGCTGTGCTCCCACTTGGGCCAAATTCTAGCAAGAAGCAGAGGATGGGAATGGTGAATGAATGGCTCATCTTCCATTGCAACATTATTTAAAGCTTTCTTTTCACTCTGAACAGAGTGAAGTAGTAAAAATTAATTAAGCAGTAATTTTTGACTACTGCCACGGGCAGGGTGATGGCAGAAGTCACCTCTGGGTCACCATGGTAATCTTGCACATTTTCGTGTAAGTCGCAGTAAATTCTACAATGTGAAAAACCTGCTCACTGCTTATGAGAATTATTTCCTTATGTGAGGCAATGACAAGACTGTGTAAAAAATGCAAAGGTCTTGACTCACAATAATTCCAAATTGACTGGAGAAACATGGAAATTTTAAAGGGAGAACAATCTCTCCATGCTGAAAACACACAACATTTTATTTACCTGTGTTGACCCAAAGGCTAGGCTACAGTAGGTAGGTGAGTACTGCAGAGCTGCCACTGCAGTCATGTTCTACAGACTGTTTGAAGGTTTTCTCAATGAATTGCCTTGTACTGGTGGGGGGAAAGAAAGACCCACAAAAACCCCAGAAAAAAATCTGAAGCAGCCGACCGCACATCAGTGCCTCTGCTGTGTGGAGAGCTCTTTACTTTCCAAAATCAACATTTTTCCTCCCTCTCTGGTTGGCTGGGGGTGGGGAGGGGGTGTGTGGAATTCATCAAGTGTTTACAAACGAAACCAAGATAAAGCTGGATCTTTTTCCTTTCATCTGCACAGTGACAAACATGGACTGTGAGAAGCCCTTCGTTTCTCCTCTCCGGGCCTGAGGTTGGTCGAGAGCGAGATTTGAAAGACACCACTTCCACTTTTTTTCATTACATCACTTCATATGACTGTACAGGCAAAGGAGCCTGCATGATGCAAGCTAAACCTCTTTGGAGAGGAAGACTGTTTCTCTTGGACTGACTTACAAGCTTCAGGGGCCAATGGCACAGTTGAAATTCAAGTATTTGAAAACCCAAACATGGCGTTTTCTTCACCAAGTGCTCTATCTAGCAACAGTCTCCCAAGGAGCAGGAAGAAAGCAGATTCTTCCTATTTCTCTCTCATTTTCCAATCTTCATTCCTTTCTCTTTTCCCCCCTACCTCCAAAAACAAATAGGAGAAATCTCCTCTCCCCCCATCCCTCCTTTTTGCAGGCAGTGATTGGGAAATCAGAGCCTGAAGCAGCTTCCCAGCCCATTCTAAACATGAGGGCAGGCTGTACACTTCCCCAGCTCCCTCCCTGGCTCCTGTCCATAATGAGCTCAGCAAACACAGAGCCATCCCCAAATATTACAAGCACCAGACTGTTCTGCTTCTGCAGACTCCATCAGTGAAAATGATGAAGCAAGACAGGAAAATATCCCTCCTTCCCCTACCTTTCATTTATAATTGACCTCTTTGATCCTCTCTCTGGAAGGGTCTGAACTTTTCCTTGAGGTAGGCCAGCCTAATGACAGGAAAAACAAAAACTCAATATTCACTTCAAGAAGTGTCAGTCATAAAAGAATGAAGTCCCTGAGAGAAAAGTGAAGGGGAAACTTGGGAGTGGCAAAACTACCAAAAAATCTTACCCTGAAAGAGGACAAACCCATGATGGTGCTGTCTTTCTTACAAGCAAGCAAATATATCTGCAAATTTCTAGGTTACTTAGGCAGTGCTTTTAAAAATTACTTGCTAGGGAAGCAAGTATCAAAAAAAAAAAAAAAAAAAGAAAAAAAGAAAAAAAGAACTCTCAAAGCAGCATGATATTTTTAAATTATTAAATGTAGTTTGTAATATTTTTTTCAAAAGGAACAACATCAAGGATCCACAAGAAAAAAGCCTGGGAGTACATACTGGCACCTGAGATACAAATAACTAGGAAAAAAATGGAGTTATTCTTCCTAGTGTTACAGAGCCTAAGAAATTCCATATATTTGTCTTATCCTTTTTATCTGTGTTGGTGCAACAATAAATTTCCTGGAGCTTCCTTGCCCTGCTGGGCTTTCAGAGAGTACTTTTTCACCACTAAAAAAAACCCAAAAAAGTACAGGCACAAAGGTCCCCTAGGCTACCTAGGTACAAATTTGGGGTTACCATGCACAATGATGAAGGCCAGAGAGAAGCTGGCACATCAGTCACTGCCACAGATCAACACTGAGGACATGCACTCCCAAAGGAACCAACATCACTGGATTTGGTCTCAGACTGAAGCCAAAGCCTAAACCTGCACCATTCCTACTTCTACAGTCTCACTTCCTGAAAATTTTTACTTTGCATGAATGCAAAAAAACTTCTTGAACTCCAATGACAGTGAATAAGTCATCAAGCTTAGAATGCCCAAAGTTCTTTAAGAAAGCAGTACAATTCAAACATTACGGATAAATCTCAGTTTGGATTAAAAATTGGATTAAAATCAGGTGAGAAAACTTTGAGACCACAGTTAAACATATACATTTTTGAATCATGAATAATTCAGGTTGAAAAGGACACTTCTCAAGGTCACCTAGTCCAAGTACTTGTTTCAAAGCAGGTTCAGGGTGTTGGTTGAGATGAGCTTTCCACCCTCAGGACAGATGTGCCACAGCCTCTCACTGTACACAGTTCTGGTGTTTAACTACCCTTGCTGTGAAAAGTTCTTCTACTTAATCTGATTTTCTCTTTTTCTGCTGATTGCCCCTGGATGTTGCAATATGCACCCTCAAGAAAAACCCAGCTCCACCTTCTCTCTGATCCCTTTTTAGGTAGACTGGGAGAGAGCAAAGAGGTCGGAACCTGCTCCTCAGCCTCTTGTCGCAGCCTCAGTGAGAGGAAATCACACACAGCAAGTCACAGAAAGTCTTGGGATGCCTGGAGGGAAGGGAAGGACGCCTGGAGGGAAGGGGAGGATGCCTTCCACCATCTGACCAGCTCCACTCCTGCAGGGCCAGCGGCTCCTGCTGAGCCCCCATGGCCACTGGGCACAAGGATGACTCAGGGTCTGGCCTGGCTCCTTCCTGACTCATTTCCCTGGAACCTTTGGAGTTAATCACCCCACAGTGCTAATGGACTGCTGAAAAGGGCAAGTTGCTGCTTTTTGCCCTCATATATTTCATGATTCACAGAATTCTGCTAATGCTGCTTAGTCAGTGCTCCAGAACCGACTGATGCCATTCTTGAGGCAACTTCAAAGAATTAATTTTCTAGAAAAAAAACAAAACAAGGTGTCAGTACCTAACTTTACAATGTCACCTACAGAACAAAAGAGGCTTTGCATGCAAGAATATGTAACTGTAAGGCTGACAGCTGTTTAAGGGATACTGGACTAAGGCCACAGTCCTATGAAAATTTATCCTCTGAAATCAGAGAGTTTCGTAGCGCTACAAAGCAAAAGATAACCAGCATTCCAAAATAAATCTCATTTTCCCTGATTCCCAATATGCAACAAAACAAGAAAGCCAGACAACTACTGGTCAAAGCAAACACCTGGTTTCCAGCATGCAGCCCAGAGCTCTGCACTCAATCACAGTTTTGGACCTGTCACACCGTGAATCAGGAGGAAATACTTTAATTTGAAAAGCAAATGTAATTACACTAAAGAAAGAAGGCAAGTGTTCAATCTGCTGGCACCAGAGCTCCATCTACCTTCCCAGCTTCCAGGGCATGCACAGCTGGCAGAGCAAACTGAGATGCATTTGTGCTCCCAGGTGTTTCCTCTGAGAACTGAGCCACGCTGCTTTAGGGGCACCCAGGCAGTGCCTGTGCTACACAGAGAACGTGTCCAAGGCTTCTGCAGCTCCCCACAAAAAGCCTCTCCTACAGCAACTACATAAAGCATTATCCTAATTGTTTAAGTCTTTCCCTGTGGCATGCCAAAAATCTTCTGAGGTTCTGCCAAAAAAGGGGGGAAATAATCAAATGGGGTTAAAGAGACAGTTTTCCTCTTTCCCTTCTGGTAACTATACAGAATATATCTCAGCCTGACAATCACTTCAGAACAAGAGAACTGTTGGTTTGTTGTGGTTGTGGAGGTTTTTATGGCAAAGGCTTCAGGTCACAGCCTATTACAGTTGCTTTTTTCCATACAGTGTTACACAGAGACTTGATGAAGATATAGTACAGGTGAAGTTTCCTTTGCATTTGTCACATTATTTTTCTGGACATTTTCTACTGATAAAATCTATTCCAGCTCCATTTCATCCAGTTTTTTACTGCCACATTACCTATGAGCATTGCTATGAGCAGTACATGTTTCAAATCCCACCTACCAACAGAAAAAAAGGAATCTGTCTGGAACTCTCCCTTACAGACTCCAAGTCAAGTGACTATCCATGGCTTTCTTGGTATGGAATATTTTCCAAGCCTCAGTGAGATACAGACCATTTAACAGTCAATAAAATCATTGGCCAGTCATCAACTAGAAGACTATAAAAAGTTAAAATGATCCTCTGCAGGCAGATACCAGTTACTTTTCTCATGCCTCAAGGCAAAGGAAAGACAATTGTAGTTTCTTTTAGTTTAATGTCAAATCCATGTTTAAAAAGTGGCTTAAATTAATCTGGTTTCTTTATACCAAAATAAAACATGAGCTCTCCTGACAGTTTTGAGTCTCAGTTGAAGGAAAAATGAGGCAACTCTGTAAACTGGTATTGCTGAAATCATTCATTGAAACCTAAATAAGATTATATGAAGAACCCCCCAAAATTATTAAAGCCTTTTTTGGTGAAGCCACTGCAGTTTACAAAGACAATGCTCTGCACCACAATGGCACACACACAGTGTTTTGATACAGGGATTGTTTTATTTTTAATGTATCACCTGCATCCCAACACCCTGGAAACAACAGCAGTAACACAGGATACTTCCTACTTCCAGCAAAGCACAGAGACCCAGACTGGTATTGCCATCCAGAACTTTGTTCTCCTGTGAGTTTAGGTACCAACAGATCCACATGATATTTCCTGCAGAAAGATTCAACTTGTCCCATAACTAAATACCCTGTTGTAGATATTTAATATGCAACAACAGACAGATGTATCTGACAGACAGCAGAAAGGACTCCTTGACTTCCAGTACTGACATGTCCACAAGTACAGCAACTCTTCTAAATGAAATAAAATTTTTCTAGAAGTCTAGCCTACAGAGGAAAAGGAAAAGCTACAAAATTAGTAACTTTTTATTTTGACTGGGTGACATTTTAACACTGGCCTGTGGTGAAAAAACCAGGAGTATCAAAGATATGTTGGATGAATAAATTGTATTACATCAAAAGAAAATAAAGAATTGTTTCAATAGAACACCCTACCAGGATTTTACTGCTCCTACTGCACACTGATCCTAGATGATTGGAGGGCTCTGCCTATGATACACATTCATGGACAAGCACACACAGACTAGCAGAGGTTTAGGAACAGAAAAGCACTCCTACCTATACATGGCTCTGTTATATGGCACTGCAAGTAAGTGCAAATACAGTAAAATATATGAAAGGACTCACATGGTGAGCAAAATAAAAGCACAGACAGACTGGAAAATTTCCCACTTAAACAGAATTAATTCCTGAGGTATTCATTTCAGTGGAAATATGCTTTTGCTCTTACTGAATTTAATAAGGAGATCTGCCAGTTATTACAAATGCAGAAGAAGCAGTTACCATGAAAGACTGAGCCAGTCAAGAACATTAAATTCTACAAGTCTGAAAAGGTTTGTCACTTCTAATAAAAGGCTCAGCCTCTGTATTGGTAATCAAATCAATCTATATTAACTATTACACTGTACACAAAAGAATGCAAAAGCTCTGTAATCGAGACACAGAATTGTCAGCTCACATGTATCAGGTGGAATCCAACCCAGGCCAGCAGCAGCCAAAACCATTATCTGCCTGATAACTGTTTGGCAGCTTCTGCAAAACAAGTCAGGCAAGTCTACACCACCTAATTACAACTCCATGCAGGGCTCTGGGAGCCAGCTCAGGTGTGGGAAGCTGCCTTGCCACGTCAGTGTGTGCAGTGTCCAGGCTAATTAGTGGCTGCTTGGGGCACAGCTCTGCTGCTTCCAAGGCCACAGCTGGATTCCTGCACAGCACTTCCCTGTCTAGACACACCAGCCCATGCAGAGCCAGCCCTGCCTGCCAGCCCTGCACTGCTCGGGACAGGGAGGTGTCCAGGTCATCAAAGCCATCACCACATTCCCACTGGCAGGAGCTGGGAGCCCTGACCTGAGCTGAGGTGCTGGGACACACAGCACTTCCCAGAAATGCTCTCTTCCCAAAGGCACAGGACAAAGGGATGAAAACACAGCTGTATGAACTTGTTCCAGCTTCCCTGGTCTCGCTGCAAGCAGTCTTCCCCAGTCTCTGTGTGCTGCTCTCTCCTCAGGGGCAGACCTCCTAAATAACACTCACTTACAAGAGCCCTTCTAACTTTCATGCTGAAAATTTTAAGGACTGTTATTGTTCCACTTCCCTCTGTAAAAGACACAAAACAGTTGGTGGTACTGTGGGTACACAGGAGTGCCTCAGGCACTCTCAATTAGCCTACCTACTGTGAGAAAAATAACTTTGTCAGACACTAAATTGGTAGGAAACTGGACACTGTGCTGGTGGTACATAACTGGCAGCAGAGCCCTGGTCATCCTGTGCTCTGACCAATTTATTATAGCCTGGATTTCAAGGCAAACAGCAATTGTTTTCTAATCTCTCTTAGTACAGCAAATGTGATAGTGAATGCAGAGCCAACCATTTCAACTGTGGAGCCCTAAAAGCTGCAGAAAAGTGCAGGATATCTGCTTGCTCTACTGAGCTGTGAAGGAAAGCAACACATGACAACCTTAAGCTTCAGTGTCCTGTGGTATTTTTCTTAATAACAAAGATCAAGAAGACACTCAAGGAAAAAGCGCATATTTATGTCATTAAAAAACTTCCACCTGATGCTCTCTAAACCCAGTGAAACCCCCAAGACCATTCCAAATGAGGAGTGCAGCAAGTCAAACTGTAACAATCTTCTGGGCATTTCTAAATTAAGCTCTGAAAATCAACACATATTGTAGCCATCTAGCAAAGACTGCTTTCTACAGGGAATTTAAAATCATCACACACTTTGACATTTTTTTAAGGTGTTGAGCTATTATTTTAAAGGTATTGAGCTATTATTTTAAGCACATACTTATGGCTTCTAGTCTCAATGAAATTACTCACTGTTGCATTTGAAGTTTCAGAATTCCAGCTAAATGGAAATGCATATACAATGGTGAATGTGACAGAAACAAAGCAGTAAATGAGGTGTAGGGGAAAAAAAAGAGAAAGAGTGAGAAAGAAATAAAGATCCAATGGAAGCTTGGGAGGGACTAGTGTTTCAGAAGTTTAAATCAGAAATACTAGTTATAGTCTCATCTCCCAATATTCCTTCAGTATTTTTCTCCTTTTGTTTCTTGAAGTCAAACAGCTGCCCCTAAAATTAAAATGAAAAGGTTCATTTCTACACTTCTTAACACAACTGTTACAGCAACCTTCACCCCAAAGCAAACTTCAAAAGGGTAAGATTAGAAATCATTTGCATTGGTGTGATCAAAAAAAAAAAGACAAAATAAAGTAGGTTTAGGGATCTGATGAGTTGCATGTGTATGTATGAGTGCATTCTTCTCAAATAAGCTTTGATCTGGAGAATGAAATCCCAGTATAAGGAATTTCAGGCTTTGGTCATCAAAAACATCATCCATGTGTGCAGTTGTTGAAAGAGACCAAAATAAGGTCCAAATTGCCAATAAACATAGAAGTGGAAAGCAGCAGGTTCACTTCAAGCACGAGACATTTTTCTCTCAACCACTCTTCCCCATCCCATATGCTTTTCTAGGAAAACTTAAGATCTGAACTGAACAGACAGAATGCAAACTACAAACTCTCATCTGGAAGCAGACTCAGTGCTTACAATTGCCAAAAGTTGTGCTATTACACTGGGGGTCAGAGTGTGGCCACTGTGGAATCAAATTTGACTGGAAGCAATCAGTAAATTACCTCAGGTCACAGCCCTGCCTTGAGTCAGGATCACTTACAGTGGTGACATTCCTGACAGACACCCAGTTTCCCTTCTTTGACAGCTCTGCTTCCACTGCCAGTGCCAGTAATCCTGCTCTCCTCCAATTTACACAAGAGATGATTGCTTCCTCCTTGTGAGAGCCTTTTAAGGAGTCATGTTACTCCTCCAGCTTTTCTGACTCAGATTCTGCCAGTCTTTCTTCAGAGGTCGTGTTTTCTTTATCTCCAGGCATTTTAAGAGCTCTCCTCTGGACTTGGGTTCATATCTTTCCAAAAATTAGAACAAAATTAGAAAGAGCCCAATCTGAAGCCAAAGAGCTTTGCAATTTCAGAGCAAAGCAGAAAGGTTATGTGATTCATCTTGCTGGTACAATGGTTTAGTTTAGGTATTCATTATGGCACTAACTTTTTTTTCACATCCATATAATGTTATTTTTCCAGGTGTGGGCTGTGATCCACAAAAAAACCCAGATCTTTTTCTAAATAGCTGCTCCAAGCTGGTTGTTTCCCATCCTCCTTAGGATTGGCTGGCTACACTAATCTGCATTTATCAAATTGACCTGCAGTTCATTTCCCACACTGAAACTGCAACTTGCTCAGATAAATTTTGGAATTTAAACCTGTTCTGCAAGATAATGGCAGTCTCTCTTAGCTCCTTGGGACTTCTGTATTTAATGAACATTACCTGAGGTCCATCATTCAGCTTGATAGTGAAATTACTAAACAACAAAATCATTGGTAGATTTCTTCCTTTTGTTCTTCTAGTGCTTAAACATATTCTGGCTACTTGGCTTCAGTGTTTTTTTTTTTTTGGGAACTGAACATTTGGAATTTCCTCTTGCACCTACTTCCCTCTCTTCAAAAATCAATTTATTTGGACACTAATCTATAGGTCTGTCTCACATGTGCTCTCAAATATGGCAGCTAGCTGCTCCAAGATGTTAGCCACCAACTCTTTACATGGAATTGAGTCAAGGTTACCCTAAAACATGTGAATGTCCTCTAACCTTCCCCATATAATGTGGGCACATTAATTGTATCAGGCATCTTCCACACAACTGGCCTCTTCCATAAAGACAGCTGCTCAACAGCCATGAGTAAATTCCAAAAATGTTGGTCTCCAACTCCATGAAGAAGTGGGCTGACTCTTTAATCTTCCTCTGAGTACTTACATATGATGAATCCCTTTGATTTTGTGTGTATCTTGTTAATCACCTCTTAGTTTTTGGCTTAGCCTTTCCTGTGTTGTCCATAGGTACTTCTAGTACATCTCCTCATTTTTCCTTAGCTCCTAGACTCATGGGCTGGGTGCCTATACACACACACACACACACACACATATATATATA
>VZRX01000353.1:239378-311547 GCA_013398075.1 Notiomystis cincta | reverse complement strand
TTTACTTTGCTGTCATTTCTTGACACTTCTGCTGCTTTCCCACCTGGATATACTCAAAGCTGTTGCTTCCTCTTGGCTGGAATCAAATTTGAGAAATTTCTCTTTTAGTTGTGCTATTCATTTCCTGAAACAAAAGCCACTTTAGCTGCTTGTGTGTCTCCTCATGGTAAAACAGACCTGGCATTCAGCATCATAAATTGTACAGTCTTTTTTCTTTTTCAACTGTCAGATAAAGACTTTGGGTAAACACCTTCCTCATATACAAAGGATTTCAAAGCAAGTACATAATGATTATTCAAGGATGTAGCTCTATTCCCTGCTTGCTCTTCTTTAAGCCAATTAACCACTTAAATATTAATCTTTTTAAAAAATTACTTACTGGGTCAAGTCTGTCCCAGGTAATATTGCTTATCCTCATCCATGGTTTCCTTTCTGGTATCCCTCTCCTAACATGTGCAAAGCAGTTTTTCTCCCCTCCTATTCTGTGCCCCCTGATTTTAAATTGCTGCATAGGAATCAATGCAATATCTGTGACCTAAAAAACAATTAGCCAGTAATTCCAAACCAGGAAGTCATCTCTGTTCACTGTTAAATCCTCTGCATGGATGCAATACACAGCTTTGCTCCAAAGAGATTATATTTCTAATAATTCCCTTCCTGCACCCTAAGTCAGCCAGCAGTCCCACACCATCAGAATAATTAGCCACAGCTTTCTGTTCTTCAGTGAAGATGTACAGGCTAACAGCTTGATTTTAAATCCCTGCTGGAACAAGTAACTAATTACAACCTGCATTAAAAGTTAGCTCCAATAATTTAGCAGGGTAATTCTGCAGATCTGACAGACCTCTAAATTATGTGTAAATAGATTGTTATGAATGCTTGAGAAAATTAGATTACACATTTAAAAGTCTCCTACAGAGCAAGTCAAAGACCAGCTAAGCACACAAGTCCCTTATCACAGTAATTTCAGTTTTTGTGTTGACAAATGCTAACAATTCCACGTAGCTTCTGGCCCAAATAAATCAATACCTACCCAGACAAAAATCCAACTTTCCTGAACAGAAAAGGGTCAGTCAAAAAAAGAAAAAAAAAAAAAAAAAAAAAAAAAAAAAAAAAAAAAAAAAAAGGTATGAAATTAAGCTCTTAAAGTTTCAGACAGGTAATTCTGAATTAGCATCTTTTAAAAATAGAGGCCTTTTTCATCATGGAAGGGATGAGATAAAGAATCTTCAGCTTTTATCCCTAAAACTTGATATCCAGCTAACACAATAAATACCAAACACACTGGACTGATGGCACTGGAAGTTCATTAGTACTTTGCCTTCAAGAAATAAAGGTTTTCTTAGGTGACCTCTCTGGTGTTACAATGTTAAAGCCACTCTCCCAGAACAATGAGAGTCTGTGGGGGAGAGCAAAGGAGAAGGCAGAATATCTTATTTCCTATTAGTTTAAGAAGTAGAAATGGGAGGGCATTACCTAGAGGATTGTTGAGAGGAAATAGATCAACTGCAAATTTCCTGCTTCAGCAGAAAACCTGTCTTATTTCAGCTCACAGTTACAAGGTCACACATCTTACCAAATTTAATATAAAGATTAAAATAATTTCAAAATTCAGCCTGAAGATGTCACAAGCCTTTATACTCAGGCAGTCAATGCCCACAAGATGCAAAATGAGTTTCAAATCAATTATGTGTTCCTAAAAGCTTCTCCCTTCACTTTTGTGGCTATGTGATAAAAGCATGGCCAAGGCAATATTGCTGCATTTCACCTCTAAATTCAATGGAAAACTTACTGTCTTCTCTTCAGAAACACACAGCATGTCACCTTTCCTGAGCTTTAGCCTAGAAACATTTAAATTTCTTTTCCAACTCCTTTTTCACACTTCTCTCTTGCACCTGTTCAGGCCCAGTTTCTCCTTCCTCTGCATTACAAAGACAGTTCTGTGTGCCAAATGAAATGCACCTGAAAAACCCTGGATCCAAAGAGGCACAACCAGTAGAATCCATCTTTTCCAAAGGCAGAGCAGGGAGCATTCAAAAAACCTCCAGGTATGTGCAAAATGGCTTTGGATGGCACATGTCAGGGAAACTGCAACTTAAAAGGACTCCTGAGCAAGTACAAGGCTAAAAAAATCCAGAGGGAAGAGGAAATTCTTGTCTTTCATCTCCTCCACACATGAACTCTCACTTCTGGGAGAAAGTAATGGCATGAGCTTATGTAAGGAGGAAAAGCTTCAAGCAGGATACATCTCTAAATAAAATCATCTGCTTTCAGACTCTTCCCCCCAGATGTTCAAATTAAATAAAGACACTTTGCTACTGGAAGCCAGTCCAGCTGCTGTACTTATCTCTGGTCAGAGACTGCCCAACCAGCTTCACTTATGGCACAGCAAACCCCACTGGACCTGCTGGCTCCTCTTCCACGAGGATTCACGTGGTGCTGCTGCTGCTGCCACTGCTGTGGAAAAGGGAGAACACAGCACCTTCACCCAGAGGGTAGCTGTGCACTCAAACAGGCTCCCCAGAGCAGTGGCCACAGCACCAAGGGCTCAAGAAGAGTTTGGACAGCACTCTCACACACTGATTTTTGGGGTTGTCCTGTTGGAGTTGGAGCCAATGATCCTTGTGCTCAGGATATTCCATGATTCTGTACCATGGCAGCCTCAGAAATGCAGTTTATTCTGTAACTGTTAAAAATTTGCATTCTTGAGCCTAAGAATAAGCAATTATTCCCCATTCATCAAAATTACAGTCCCTAGAAACTGTTGAACCTATTGTGTGTAGCCCAAGGCCAACTGCTATGCATACAATTGAAAATAAAATTTAGATGTCTTTCAGCCTCTTGAAAGGATTTTTTTTAAGTCCATGGGTTATTTAGATAAAATTCACCCCAGAGCACCACTCAGAAATCAATTTTATCAAAAATCTGAACGATAAGATTGGCTCAGATTCCTTTCTTAAAAAAAAAATCCGTATCTAATTAGGTGTATAAATCAGATGGATGAGAAAGGAAATTTGTCCCCTGAAGACACACTATGCTATCAATTTTTACCCAGGAGTTAGCCACACACTCTTTCATTTCACTTCACTCAGCTTTCTCAGTCTGTGGCTGTTGCTCAGTTACCAAAATATATTCAACCAAAATATATTCACTACCTATTACAACTTCCTATACCTCTCTAAGTCAACTCCTTCACTTCTCCCAGGACAACTGCAGATTCTCATATATATAAAAATCATCCAGACTGTTCCTGCCTTCACTTTTTACACATCAGAGCATCTTTCTGTGTTGTGTTCTTGTGCTTTCAGTTTTAGGCTCAGTCTCAGACTGCAGGAAACCCCCTTTCTGCACGGTCTCACCTCCTACACACAACAGCTAGAGGTGGCACAGGTTATTCCATTTAGGGTTTATAGCTCCAGTTGGAGTTTGTAACTCGTAGTCCCAGCAGAACATGGCACAAACAGATTTACTGACCACCACAGCATTCACAGTAGGGCTGGGAAATCAGTGCTGGTCATGCCAATCCTTTCCTCTCGACAAAAGAGCTCGAAGGAAATTATACCACTCATGAATTTGCCACTAGTTTTGCACTTCCATGCTGGAAAGCCATCCTTGTTCTGTTTTGCTGGAGTGCAGTCACTCCAGGCTACCTTGCCTCACCTGCATGTGGGTCAATTAATCCACTTTCACCCCAGGCTCACACAGCAAACCCCAAATTCCATTAAATCAGCTTCTCGAGCTGAAGTTGCTTTTTGTGTTCTTCGTAATTATTTGCTTTAACTTGAGAAAAAAAAAGTCCTCTTAGAATGTTTTTAATGCCAGTTTTAATGTGCAGAGACACAGCTTCCCCTTTGCTGCCTCTTTCTATCTGCAGGGAGCAAAACCTCACCACTCACACTCTGCTCCTCCCACGTGCTGACCTTGGCATGCTCAAGGGATGGCAGTGAAAGCAGAAAGCTTTCCCTTCAGACATGAGAGAAGCTGCTTCATAAAACATGGAAAAAGGCACTTGCCCTGCTACCCATAGCACTGGGGAGATAAGGGCATGGTCAGACAGAATCCCTGACGTGCAGCTGATAACCCAGCTATCTGCTACAGTTACCAGATAATGCATGAATCCGCTCTTTCAGCCTCTCAGAAGAGCACAAAGGCTCTGCTCACCGAGTGTAACACACTCCAGCAATCATTCATTCCTCTGCTTCTTTGCAGATTCCTGAATGCTCACCAAGCCCTTGCTGCCATTAGGTTATCAACAAGCACTCCACCCCTGGCCTGCTCTCAAGATGACTTTAGCATCTCTGCAGCCCAGTAATTTTGAACAAGTTATATGAGGAATGAAGATTCTCCTCAAGGGCTGAAACCTCCAAATTAACATTTCCACAGCAGCGTCCCCTGACTGAGATCATCACTGCCACACCTCAAACAGTGTGTTCAGTTTTGGGTCCCTCACTGCAAGAGGGACATGGAGGTGTTGGGAGTGTGTCCAGAGAAGGCCAACAAAGCTGGTTAAGAGTCTGGAGAACAAGTCTTTTGAGGAATAGTTGTGGGAGATAGGGAGGTTTAGCCTGGTGAAAAGGAGGTTTAGGGGTAACCCCATCACTCTCTACAACTACCTGAAACAGAGTTGTAGTAAGGTGGAGGTTGGCCTCTTCTCCTGGGTAACAAAGGATAAGAGAAGTGGCTTCAAGCTACACCCAAGGAAGGTTTAGACTGGATATTAGAAAACTATTCTCTCACACCCCCCAAGCAGGAACTCACCCATTCAACTGCAAAAATCATGAAGAGAAAACCCTCAACCCACAGAACAATGACCATTATGCCATATCTGGTCAGGGCTAAATTGTGACTTAAAGCACCACCCTAGCAATGAGTCAAGGCAAAAAGCTTAGCACAGTGAGATGCTGCAAAGTGTCTTAGCAAGACTAACAGACATCTCCAGCTCTAATGCATTCCTCCTTCTCTCCCAAGATTACAGCAAATTTACACTGAAGGAAAAGCACCCACACTCAACTCATGAGTTTCAGTAATGGATGTGATGCTCACTCCCACACTCTGCTCAGTTGCTTGAAGACAAACTAAAGGGGCTGATTATCAGCTCAGCAATTTGTTAAGCCTGAGCCCTAGGGCTTAAAACATTTCCTACAGAACATCAAGGGAAAGCTTCCATATTCTCAAGTAAGTCTGTGGCCAATTCACAGCTAAGTTTTTATGATGAGGGCCACACATTCATGGCCAAGCAGGAAGTAAGAACAATATCAATGAAACAGGCTGAGACCTGCAAGTATCCCACCAGCAAAGCATTTCCTTGCATTTCCTGAACTTATTCCAGCTCTCTTAGAATATTACCTCCCTTAAGCAGGCTTCAGTGTCTACTGATGCTGCACCCCCAGGCTCTGCTGCAGCCCAGCAGCACTGCAATATCAGGGCTCCTAACTTGCCTCAGAAATGATGGGGAAAAGAAATGGGAAAAGTCTAGCTCACAAAGCTCCCATTCCTACTATCAGTGAGCTAAGCCATAGTAATGACAAGCAGCAGGAGGTCTGGTGAAAGACTGCTGTGTGCAGAAAGCTGGAGAACAGAAATAGTATCATGGGAACCCAAGCTCAGGTTGTTTCAAAGGACACTGAAAGAGATTCACAGAGCCAGCTTAAAAGCATTTGCACATTTCAAGCCAAGCACGTAACCACTTACTGGTGCAAGTCTGTCATGAACATAAACAAAACCACACATGGTACACACACATATGGAATAGTTGGTGTGTTTAAGATAATTTTTGGTTTCTCTTTCAGGGAGTTCAGTCATAGCTGACACTATGGTGGAAGGTGACCTTACATAGCATCTGTGTTGCAATGCATGAATGTGTTGCTAGGGTGAGCTAAGGATAGGAGCTAAGCCTTGGCTCTACATTTTCTGGCTTTTTTCAGCTCATGTCAGCCCTTATTGTTATTTCCACATAGGGAGAGGAAGGTGTGATTAAGAGGAAGAATATTGTTGCTTTGCTTGACTGTTTCTTGGCAGTTGGTGGATTTTGCTAAAAACCTTATCAGAATAAGCCTCTTTCATGCAGTGGAAGCATTTTCATCTACAGAAAAAGATATGCTGCAACTGAACTGTTCCCCAGCCCAGCATTACACACAGCCTCCCTGGCAGCAGGGGCTTGATCCCTCTAAACTGCAGGAAGGGAAGGCTGAAGTTGAATCTCTTTGAAATAACCTTTAAAGTCAAGTTTCAAGTACTTACTGGGAAATAAAACAAACAAGCACACTCGGGCAGAGAGATGATTCACTCCCAGCTCTTAGCACTACCTCATTTTACCTTTCCTGGAAATACAACCCACCCAATAATTTTTCTTATTTCCCTACTCTTCCCAAGACCTATTCAATTGCAGATGCCTGGGTCCCCCAATAAGAACTGTGAGCTGTATTATGGGCAATTTTAGAGTCCACAGACTGTGCTCGTTATTTCTGGTAGACAACAGAAAAGGTTAGCAATTAATCACTGTCTGCTCTCTGCACTTAAAAAGTGGCAATTATTGATAAATGTGTTCCCTCTTCAGGCACGTTACTGAGAACTGGTGAGAAGTCTGGACCACTACAAAACCTGAAAACATTAACTGGTCAAACAGCTTTTGAGGCCAGAACACAAATACCAGCCTTGCTGATTGAAAAGATGACGTCATGGGACTGATTTATGAAAGGCACTGCTGGTGTTTAGATTAGGAAAATTTACTTGAGATGGCCAAAGTAAACTCCATGGCCTTTGTTTTGGATAGTTCAGTTTATGAAGCTGTCATTTAAAAGAGCCACTAGAAATAAACAGATACATGGTGATAGAACCTGTGGAAGAGGCTGGGGTGGGAGATGGTTTTATTTTTAAACCCACACACAACTGGCACAGCAGTGTTTCCTCCAGGCTCCCACTCTTGTCCCCTCTCAGAAGTGAAAAGTTTCCAATACAACCTTCTGCCTAAAATACCATTAATGATAGCAGCATATGTTGTTTACGATAAAGGTCTGCTTGGTGTTCCAACAACTAAGAAGTAGGGAATATTCTATATTCCCAAGAGAAGCAGGCTGAAAATACTCTCCCTGAGTCACAGATATTCACTAGTCCACAATTCAGGTAGTTTCCAAGAATCCAAGCTGTGGCTGAAATGATTTATAGTCAGAGCAGCAAATTAAAACATTCGTGATGCTTAGAATTATTACCGGTTTATGGACTTTAATTACAAGTAGTTTTCTTTTCTTAGCAATTTTATTTTTTTACTGTCTAATATATTTGACATTTACTGCTTTTTCCTGGCTGGAGACTAGAACACAAGGATGTTTTAAGGCACCCTACCCCAAAACCTTGGAGTTTCCTTTTGCAACAACAAAAGAAGTGCTCTCCTGTACACTGCAAAACTGCACTGAAACAGGTTGCTTGAATACAAGAAACCAAGGGCATCCATTCCCAAAAGAAACAGCAGAAACCTCTCCAAGATCTGACTGCCAGGCCCTGATGCACAGTGAGTTCAATTTTTTTCTGCATTTACCAAACACTGTTTAACCAAACACTTGGTGCTACTGTGGCAAAGCTGCTCCCCAGCTGAATGGGGGCTCCTGTAATCCACTTGTAATGCCAGTGGATCCCAAATATTTATTGGCTCAGCTGTTCAACACACAGAAAGGGGAAAAGAATTTAAAATTTTAAATTTGCCTGATTGCTCACACAGATTATGGGCTTCAGATAAGAGTCATTGGTAAAGAGCATCTCTAGGCACTTGGAACAATTATATAAAGTTTTGGGTGAGATTGCAAGAGGACGATAAATATCCAGAAGAACACAGGACTAAACTAAGTAGTAAATATCATAACTGTCTTGCAAGAAGGGAAAGAACAAAAAGGTGTAAGGGAATAGGCAAGGCAGTTGAAGGAGGACACCTGTTTCAATCATTTTGTAGGAGAGCAGAAAGAAATTATCTAAATGTTGGTTTGGGAGCCAGAAGCTCTGGCACAAGGTGAGACCCAAGGCTCCCTTAGTCATGGCAAGAGTAAAAATGAGATTAACTAGATGCCTGGTAAGTATCACATAATTAGACTTAAGCTAGAATAATCAATCAAACATATAAAATTAATTTAAAGCCTGTGTCTTCCAGGTGTTGTACTCTTTAAAGTATGAGCTACCTCAAAACAGTGTCACTTGTTGGTCACAAAAATATCAAATGTTTTCTGAAATCATTAAAAAACTGTTGAATTTTGAATTTCCAGAGACTTCCACCTGTCTTTGGTGGGGGTTTTCTTCAGGGAAAAGGGAGAAGGGAATTCCCTTATTTGTGTAAGGCAAAGTTCCTACCTTATTATAAATGCAATCAAAAAGCAAGCAGACCTCAGCATTTCCAGCTTTTATAACCATTACTAGAATTCAAATCAGCTCACAAGTAACTCCTGGGGATTTTGCATCAGTTAAGCATTAACTACTGAGGAAAAAGAGACATCCAGAAAGGATTGCTGTATTTTCTACCCATTGAACCACAGCAGGGCAGACTCTGCCCTGCAGCCCATTAAAGTAACTGCAATTGGCTTCAATGGTTTACACTGAATTTTTAATATTAATCTTTTAGTAAGCAATTTTTCAAGGCCTAGTACAGTACAAGAAATTTCATACATGCTACTTCAAATAAAAATCGAAGTGAAAAAGTTTAAACAAAACCAGACAAAGCCAAGCAAAAATCCCCCACAACTTCCCAAAAGCACAGTCTAAGGGAGTAAAAAAAAAGGCAATTTCAAATACATAATATTAACTAAAAAGCCACAAAAAGAAATATCAACACTTCCCCCTCCAAAAAACCCAACCAACCAAAAAAAAACCAAAGAAGCAAGCCACAAAAAAGAGAGGACAAAAGAAAAGATCCCAGTGCTATCTCAGAAGCCTCTCTCAAGGCCACAACAAACTCTCTGCTGTCTCATTAGTACTGCACTCCCAGTGCTCCTTCTCCACTGTCTCCAAATTCCAAACACAGTGTGGATTTTCTCCTCTAACTGGCCACCTGGATTTAAGAAACTGATAGAAATTTAAGACTTTGCAGTTCTCTCCAGGACAACTAGAACTGTTTAACAGGTTAAACCCCAGCCTTTTTGTTTGCTTTCTGGATGAGGAAAGGGAAATTAATTAGGTATGTTCATTCAAGGAAAAGAGTGCAATGGTGTGGCTTTATTTGCAATGGCATTATCAATATTATTTACTCAAAAAATTAGATATTTAAAAACATTACACAAAATAATAGGCATCCATAATTACAGGAGTTCCATATCTTGAAGAAATTGTAGTCATTTACATAAAAAAGTCACCTCCCTCACCAAACTCCACCCCCTGGTATTTCACCTCAGTTTTGACACAAGCTGAGAAGTAGCAATGTCTTCTGATTTTTACTTTTGCAAAACGTCCTTAAGAGGATGGTTTTAAACTCCAGTATTACCTATAAAGAATTGAAATAAATAATTTTAATAAACCTTTTTGTAGACATTTAATAGTTTATGTCTACAACAGAAAGACAGAAGGCCTTCTCCAGGCCTACTGAGCAAATCAGCAGAGCCAAGATTAAAGCTCTTACTCTCCTGATGCTCTGAATTTAGGAAATTCACTGTCAGAATGGGATAGTTTAAAAAAAAAGTCTCCTTCTGACATACACACTCACTCCCATCAAAAAAGTGCCAAACAACATTCCCTTAAACTTTCCAAAAAAACCTTTTGGAGTGAGAATATGGAAAAATTTCAGCTCTGAATTGCCTGCAAGTTCACAGCTCCTGTTTTCACATACTTCTAACAATAAAACTTCATTACATAACTGCAGTGTTGTTCTTGCCATAGGAAATCTTTCAGATGACTTCCACGTTGCATGTGGCAGGTCATGTCCTCGCTGGAGCAAACAGAGGCAGCTCCAGCAAAGCTGTGCTTCAGCTGACAGCAAATGAAAATCCACTTCTGTGTCCCTCAACAGCTTCCACAGGAACGTCACAGAAACACTGCTCCAGTCTGACAAACTTGAGCTATTTCACAAGATTTTCCTCAGTTTTACAAAGAAAAGAAAAAAAAAATCTTTCTACTTGGTTGACTACAACCAGTACCCTAAATCACAAAGCAATTGGTGTCAATGGACACTGTGGTACAGCTGCACCCATTTAAAAGAACAGCTGCTCAAGAAATAAAAGCACATTCTTTTCATCCAGCCACAAAACTTTCAGAAACATGAGTGACAAATCTGCCTAAGTGGATATTTATTAGCAACACTAAGGGCTCCTCCTTAGATCCCCAGTGTTTTGTTCCAGGCCCAAATCTTCTCTCAGCTTAAAATTACTCATTTTTTTTTTTTGTGTGAGTGTCCTGGCTTCTACGAGCAGCTGCTTTTGCCAAACATTAATAATAATTATTTGTCTTCAGACTCATCTTACACTCAGTGTTGCCCATACATGTGAGGGTGCTCTTATAAGGCCCCCCAACAGCAGCTGCTGTCCCTATGCCCACGTGGAGCCCCCCAGCCAAGGCCTCTGATGCTGCAGTCTGCAAGCCCAGCTTTACTGCAGGCATCTGGGTTTGTGGCAGAGGAGGAGGTTTTACTTTTTCCCATGGCCTCTGTGTCATATCCTGTTTCTCAGAGTCCTCCCATTCCCCTAAACATGACTTATCTCTCCAGCACTTCTCTTTCTCAGACTCCAAGCTGACTGTCCTGCTGACAGTGGAGCAGCATGGATGCCAGCTTTGCTTACAATTATGCAAAGATTTCCAACCATGCTCCACTGTTTCCTGGCCTTTGGTGATTCTAAGAAATAAAAACTCAAGAATCTGAGGTTTGTGAAGTGTTTTGGAATGCAAGATAGATAGGAGTACTGTGCAGAAGTACTGTTTATATTTATTTGGTGTAATAGAATTTAGTTCAAATAAACCTTGTAAGTGATAGAAGTAAGAAAGTATTTGTTTGCAAGACTACACTCCAAAATGACTACAATGTGTTTCCAGATTAAAAAGTTACAGATGCAGAAGCACAAGCCAGGACCAAATTCTGCTGCCCTAAATCAAGCAAGATGACCCTAAAGCTACTGGAGGTCTAAGGCAGTTTACAAGAGGAGGAAACTGGATCTTTGCTGTATGGAAACAGAGCAATAATCACCCCCTTTAGAGGTACTGACAGCTGGGTCTGAGAACAGATGCTACAGCAGTACTGGAGGAGGGCTGAGATTTGGTGGGTTTGGTTTGTTCGTTTTGGTGGCTTCTTTCCTTCCCTGGAAATAATCCAGGGACAGCATATGGAAAATAGAACATGACAAAAAGGAAGGAGTGTTCCTGAAAAAATTTTCTCAACAGATCTATGCATGGCTCAGGAAATGGTCAACTGACCCCTGCTCAGGAAAGATTTTATCAATCAAGAGCTTTTTTTTACGATCAACATCATTGCAGAAGGGTGGAGGAAGGCAGTGCAGCTTATCATATCTGCTGCATTATTTCTCAACTTTACACAAGAGATTTAAAAAAAAACTGCCATGGAAATGCTGGCCTTTAATGTACAAAACCTTTTAAGGAGGATCACAGAGCAGGGGTGAGTATCTGGTAAGAAGTTCCATCTGCTGAAGCTAGTGGTCCAAGCAGCTTCCTCTGTGCAACCTGAAGCCTTTTCCAAACACACACTTTGCCCTGCTAGCCAAAAAAGAAATACAAGATGTGCTCACTTTTGGCCCCAAATGAAAGCTTAGAAATTATTATGGGTTCTAGTGAATATCAGTAAAAACAATCTTTTTTCTTTTTTAACAATCCTCCCCCAAACACCTCTAAGGAACAAAGGCTGGGACAAAAATTGCCTCAGTGCTTATCCAAAAACACACAGAAATAAGTTGTGTGTAAGCCTGCAAAAATTAGGTGATCAAGTAGTCCCTGAAGAGGGGAACCCAAAAGCACCACTGAGTGAAGTCCTGGAAGGGAGAAGATAAGCAGGGGAGGAGAGCACAAGTGACTAAAATCAGGGCTCAGTGCCAGTTGTGAGGTCAATTCTGTTCTCAAGTATGTAGGCACACATCATTCCTTTATAAAATGGACTACTGCATTTACACAGCAGAGCAGCAGTAGCCAGCTCTAAGAGATTCACTCATAAATTTACCAGAATACACACACAAATTCGATGTTGTACAGAGCCCTTTCTGGACTCAAGGGTGAAGGGAACAACTTGTTTTCATCAGCTGCATCTGAACTGTGCACAGAGAATAATGGATCCATATTTTCCCATTCTGAACTGGCAGAGGAAGGTGTTGGCTACAAATGTAAGGCTCACGTTATTGAGCTCTGTTCAAATATTCCCCTCATTTAGACCACAGACCTCAGAAATGGGTCCTTGTTTTTCTTCCCCTTGCTTTTGAAAAGTTTAGGCAGTATTTCAGACATGCAAATGCAAGAACCAGTTAAATTTTAAAGTATCTTCATACCAGAAGGTACCAGAAGATGTTCCTAAACTGCTTTTCCAGCAGCCATAACTATCCACTTTTAGAAGCAAACCCCTTCCACAGTGCTCCAGATACAGAGAAAGGCACTGAACCCACATTTTTAAAATAGGATGAGCTGATGTAGTGCAGGTGTTCAATAAAAACCCCAAGCAGCCACACAAACTGGCTTGTCTCTAGCACACACAAGTCCTTTTGGATCCTTAGATTGCCATGGCTACTTGTCCAGCCTCTTTGGGGTCCCTTTCAAACACACATGGATCCACTCCAAATTCATTTGCTATCTTTGCTTTTTAAATGAACTCCATGTCCCTAATGCAAACCCCACAATTTACAGCTGAAGTGGTGAGAACAGAGACAGGATAGATGAGCATCATGTATATTCAGCAACAACTGGTTATCTAACTTCATTCTTCAAAAAAAGAACCTACATCCAGGCAAAACAAAGAAGTTAAGAAGTAAACAGTAAAATGTATAATGCATTCAACTTTATCTTACTCTTTGAGTCAGTGAACAGATACAAACCATTACTGTCACTGGCTTACACATGAAATTTTTTGTCTTCCTTGTCTAGCAGCTCTAGGATAAAATCATCTAAGGAAAAAATACTTTTCTACACCACAGTTCCACATAGGTAAACTGGGATCAGTCATCCCTATCAGTGGATAAAAAGGCTGTGGACCCTTGTCATCATCCCACTTTATCTAACACATGCTTTAGAAGAAGTGGTAGCAACACCCTGATGGTTTAAAATTCCCAGTTCCAATAACATTGCATCAACAGCACATTGGGACCAGTCCATGAGCCATTTGAAAACTCTTAGGGAAGATTTTCAAGCTCTCTTTGTTACATTTACATGGGCTGTGGTTGTTGTTTAAATTCAGCCTTCAAGGCTTTGGCACTCTGGGGACTTGGTGGAGTCTGGCACGAGGTCACTGCTGCTGCAAGTGGCTGCCAGGAGCTGGGCTGGAGGGGAGGCAGGGAGAGCACTCTCCCTGTCTGGAGGGAGGCACACAGCCACAGCCTGCACCAGCCCATTCATGCATTGCAAGGACAGCCCAGTCAGCTGCCATTTCTGTGTGTCACTTCACAGCAGGACTGACTTTCTAATGGGTTTGCCAAAATAAAAGCAAAAAGCTGTTAGTCACGTTTAAGACCACCAGTGTCCCCTTTTGAGACCCTGTGCTCCATTATTCCTGCTATGTGACATGCCTTCCATTTGCCCTGAGACATTCTTTCCATTGAATTTGCAACAGAATGAACATAAAACAGACCTTAGAAAGAAAAGACATTACTCTGAAATAATAAGAAACAGACAAAGCCATAGCAATTTCTGTTGGCATAAGACAGATTAGTGGAATTTAACACATAGCCTGATGAGTACCTCCCACCAAAGGATCAACCATAGACAAATGAAAAGATTAGGAGTAGCCACTGCCAAATACAAATTCTTATTGAAGCCAAGAGCAATCCAGTCTCAAGGAGGGTTCCAAGCAAAGCCTAAAAGCATTGCAATGCTAGCAGAGCTCCACACTCTTTCAGTAAGTCAGGAATTAGAAACTTGTTTGGTTTACGAAGAGGAATGCATAACACGCTCGACCATGACACGGAAGAATTGGAACAGATCACACCATATGTCCTTTCCAGACCTTAGATTTTTAACATGACTGGACACTGAAAGCAAGATGATCCAGATGGTTATTTGTTAGCCTGTTATCCTGCCCTTGTGATTCCCTCTTTCCTTCCCTATCCCTTTCTCTCAGCTTCCAAAGCACTTTCAATCTCAAATGAAACATGGTCTCAGGAAACACTACATTATTTCGGACTGCTAAGTTTGATGTAAATGGTAGCTGAAACAGGATAATATTTTAAGTGATCAATTAATCTGGTCAGCATTCTGAAATGCCCAATTATATGGTTAACATAAGCATGCTGAGAGCTTGAAAGCTGAGCTAAATGAGTAATGAAATTCTCTGGCTTCGTGGTTCAGTAAAAATGAAGAAAGGAAGTGGGGGGAGAAGGAATCGTCTTAGGCCAAGAAACAGCAACATTTCAAAGTAACCCCAAGAGCAGGTTCTTCTCAAAATAAAGTTCTTTATGTCATTTTTGGCTAGCATATATTTCTATTAATCTTTAAAAAGTGGAACATAATTTAACATTTAAGCACGAGTGACAAATTCTGTTTTGAAATAAGGTCTGACAAATTCTTTACCTAGCTTATTTGGTATATCAAGAATTCATCCTATTGTCATCTTTAATTCCTTGGCTGAAAATACTCAAATCATGTTAGTCTTCTTCATTTTCTTCAATATTTGTGACAGGGTGACAGAAGGGACATGCTACTCCACTAACCATACTTTTCTTTGCACAAGTCAGCAAATGCTACTAAGATGCCACTGAAGCCTTAAAGACTTCACTCCCAGATGAAGCCCACACAGCTACTGATGCCCACAAACAAAACTCAGGGGAACAGGAAAAGACAGCTTATCTTGAGTTCCAAAATGATTTCTCTCAAAAGTGCTGCACAGTGAAACTAGAGAGGGAAACTCAAAAAAAACCCACATGAATCTTTAATTAAAATATTTTATAAGCATAGAGTAACTGAGGTTGGAAGGGACCTTTGGGGTTCATCTGGTTCCAACTCCACCCAAAGCACAGCCAACTTAATATCTTCATGTTTCTCATACTTTTTCAAAGAACAACAAGAATAACCACAGCCACAATTATTTAGAAAGGGATATCAAAAGTCTTTGTGACTTAGATAAAAACAGAGTGTGCAAGTCAACCAAACTGAACAAAAAAAAAAAAAAAAAAAAAAAAAAAAAAAAAAAAAAAAAAAAAAAAAGGAATAAAATGCAGACCCCCATGAGTGCCTTCTAGGTTGATTTAACACTTTCCCTTTACAAAATACACCTAAGTCCAAGAGGAAACATGATATAAAATCTAGACAGGAATATCAGATGGTGGCAGATAAATGAAGGCATCTCAAGATTACTCTCTTCTCTTAATGTACTTTTTTCTTTCCACTGAGGTCAAAAATGCAGACATTTTACACCATTCTTTGGTAACTAATAAATTAAACCAAAAAAGAGAATATCTTTGAATGCTAAGTTTCTCCATGTTGGGACCTTCTAGAAGTCACACTTGTGGCATGGGCAATCCCCTGAACAGTTCATTACTGCTTCAGTTCAACATCCCTCACCCAGCTGGTGCCAGATGTCTAAGAGGATGGTCCAAGAGCTCCCTGACAGGCAGATATGGTACTCCTTTGTCTCTGGGAAGGTCTTTTCCTAAGCCCTAAAATTTGGATGTAGTTCTCAAGAATGCTGTATCTTACTCCTTTCAGACACTTTTGGTTTTTTCTCTCTCTCTCTTAAAAAACAAACAAACAAACAAACAAATAATTCCCCAAAAACAACAACCCCTAAACATAATTTTTTCTTGTCAAACCCAGACCACTGTCACTGAGAGAGGCCAAGAAGCTCACACATAACATGATAAATTTATCTGTACATCTTAATGTCAACAAAGATACAAAAAGGCTGAGATGTGAGATGCACAAACCCAGGATTTTGTCAGGGCACCCATGAGAAAATTACAGTCCTCCTGTGTGACCTTTAACAAGGATTTCAAGTGCAATCCTTTCATACAAGTTGAGCTGACTAAGCATGAGGATAAGGTCAAGTCAGACAGCAGAGACTCTTCTATAATCAGGAGAGAGTGACAGGAAACTCCTGAAAGTAATTCTTATTGGTGTAAAACAGGGATAGAACTGAGAGGAAAAGGAAGTGGAGGAGACTAATGAAAGGTTTCTGAATAAGATTTAGGAAAATAGCACACCTATTTTTCCTTGCAGCCTTCTAAGCCCTTTAAAAGCAACATGATTAAAACATATATTGAAGGAACCCTGAGAACAAAGATAACAGAGCCCTTGGGAAATGGTAAGGCTAGAGCTCAAGAATGGTTCTTTCTAAAAAATTCTCTCTGCCAGAAGAGAGATGTGCTTGTATTTAATCAAAAACAAATAAACAGTACAGTGTAGTTTCATATTCTGTACAGCTTGAGACAGTATTGTTAAATACTTATTTCCAGTGCAATTAATTTTAGATACTGGAGGAAAAAACCCATTGTCTTTGAACATGAATGGCAGCAGGGTGCAGTTAACACTATTTCTCCTTTTCAAACATATCTTTACACTTGACTTAAAAATGTAGAATGGGAGCATAATACCCCATTCATTGCTAACAGCACTATGAATGAAAGGCTCTCTGAACATCTGTTCAGTGATATTTAATGCATGGTCTAATAAGCATTGGCATTTCCCACTCATAGATTTGCAGGAATTACATATGGGCTACAATTCTGTTGACAGATCCTTGCTCCTCTGGAAAGGCTCTGCCCAGTCCTCCAGGCTTTGGTTGAATTCCTCATGGACATTTCCATATGCTTGCAACTCTGGCTGGTTACACCAAGCCAGGTCTGATCCTGGCATTGGACACACATTGTCTAAATACCACAGAGCATCAAAAGCCACTTCCCAAATTAGCTGTTGCTAGGAGAGAAGGGAATGACACAGAAACACAAGAAGCACAAACACTGGGGTTTTTTTTCACGGAGCTGGCGTTTATGAGGCATTATCATAAAGTTTACATGGTCTCTTCCCAGCCCTTTAACTATAGAAGAGTTTGGGCAGCAATCACAGAAAACAGCAAGGAAGGTCAGAAACCACTTTCCTTATTGTACAATGAGGCATAAAAAACAAACACCTTGATTTTTTTACAGTTCTGTACTTGGAAATGCAAAGCACGTAAGTTAATTTTGATTTGCACATGGAAGCATATTTGCTCCCTATTTAATCTTTTAAAATCCAGTAGGGAAAGTTATTTTACTTTAGGGTAGTAGAAGGACAAGCAACAGAGAAAGATTTCCTAGGTTTATTCCTTGCATTCTAGTATTCATGGAGACAAAAAGATCTGAAATTTGTGCAATATTAATCACACTGAAGAGGTCCAACCTAATGACAATGCAAGAGCTAACACAACATCTGCATGGAAAGAAACCTGACCCAGCACAAGTAATATCTTTCTTGGTTTGTAAAGCTCCCTGTGGACTTGATCCAACATACTTTGTGGATCTGCTCTCTCTCTGCTGCAGACTTGCACTCATCTCAGCCTGGCTGCCTTCTCAGCTCTCTGCATAACCTCAGTGCTGCTGCTGCCTGAGCCAACTCCTCTGCAGCTCCTGCTGTCTGGAGCCATCTCCCCGTGCATCTCCACCTGCACAGCTCCTCTCCTCCCTCATCCTCCCCTCTCCACTTCGTCAGTGGCAGCACACAGCCTTGCAGGGCTGAAACACAGTTCAGACTGAGAAAAAGAGAGAACCTTTGGTGGGAATAAAGCCATTGGGAACAATGTGGGGTTATCCAGCATACATGGTGATGGAATGGGGAAAACAGCAGGATGAAAGCAGGAGTGCATGCAACTCTCAGGGTGAGGAAAAGCTGAGAAAGGAGCCAGCTCAAAGTCCTTCCCAGGCACAGAGGCTGCTGCACTAATCTACACTGCTCACAGCTTGTCTGGCCCTTTTCTCTTCCAGAAAAGACCCCCAGAAACTTTCACTGGATAAACACACCATTTAAATGCCAGAAAACTCTTCTGTATACTCAATACAAGTGATTTTTGGGTGGCGGCTGGCTGCTTCAACAGCCCATGTACAAAGCCATCCTGCTCCTTGCCCCAATTTCCAAATGACATTGCTGTCACCTGACACCTCTGCCACCCGTTTTTGTTGCTCCCTGACCAAATGGAGATAAATTATTGAGGACCACATGGGCAATAGAGAGCAACCTACCTCCCTAAGGGAGCTAACAACCCTGGAGAACATGAAAAAATGCACTGAAATGTGGTGATCTGACACGGAGGAAAAACAAGCTGTAAAAGTGAGGGGCACACAGACAATTCAGCAAAGATTTCCAATCAAATTTTAAAAGAAGTCACAAAAGGAAAGAAAGTGATATAACAGTCTTTTCTCACTGCACTTGGTGGTGATCAGGACACATTAAACAATGTTTTGCTTCACAGAGGTTGAGCAACTGGATGCCTTACAAGGACAGGGAAAATATAGTCATTCATATCTAAAAGGCCAAAATAAATTCCACAGTTGCAACAGTAAAATCTAAGAAATTGAAAAATACAAACACTTGCTGAATATTTCAAACAAAGGAAATGGAAAAAAAATCAAAATAAAATATACTCTGGAAAGCAAATGGTAACAACAACAATCCAAATATTAGATGGAACATTTTAATATTATTCAGCCTATTCCAATTGCTACTACTACATTTTAACATGTTTTTTAGACAATCTATAACTCCATATTGATTTTCCTCTACAAAAAAAGTCTTGCTTGTGTCAAGACCCAAAGTTTCAGACAAAGGAGAGAGAAGTGGTTTTTAAAAAAAAAAATAAAAAAAAGAAACACTCCCACACCACTTTTAACATGAACGGCAAAGAGATTCAGCTTTCACTTAAAGGCTTTACCTTCGACCACCTGTGACTTAACTGTTATTATTTTATAGTCAGATATCACTTATTGCTGCATGTTGTGAGGAGTAGGGGAGGAGGGCTGGGGGAAAGACACTTAATGACAGTAAGCAGAGTACTTACTAATTTAAATAACTCCCAGAAATGTTCTTATCTGCTGAACAAACATTCCAGTGTTTTAATTAAGCCAAGCAGACAGATCAAATGACCATGTATATAGCAATTTCTGAGTAACTCAGCAGTGCAGGATGCACTTTTGTTCCTGAGGACAAGCTGGACTTTGAGTCATTTTTCCCACCTTTAAGTTAGAATACATGGGGAAAAACATTCTGGAGAGTAAGTTGCATGGAGATTCCTTAACCTACTTTGTTACTTCCTCTATAAAGAAATGTTTTTAGCATTCAGCTGAGTAGATAAATCACTAGTAAAAATCATCTTTAAAAAATAAATAAATCTGCTGCAAGGGAATTAGAGCATTGAGGAGTGGACATTTCAAAGACTCAGCCAGAATTACCAACAGCTGCTCAAAAGAAAGGGTTAAGAGCCCAGGAATCTGTTGATGTGCACTGCTCTGGCAGGAGGCTGGAGACCAGACTGAGCTGCAGGGGTGTCCCTGACACAGATCTGCACAACCACAGAGTTCACAATGCCTTTAACACACATCAGCAGGCTTTTGTAGGAAGAGGAGTCACGCTGATCTGTTTGCTCAGCATCTGTCACTGCTCTGCAGCCACTGCTAGAATCACACATTAGTGCAAAAGGCAAAGCTCAGATGGGCCATCAGGCAGCTTTATTACAGCTGGTATCAAATCCTATTGATTTAAGAGAAAAGGTTTATGTCCAGAAAGCACAAAAGGGATAACACATCCTCAGTCACCACCTCTCACAACACCTGGAGTCTCACTGAGTCAACCAGCAATGCATTACTGAAGATAAATGTAGGTGAGTGCATCTTAAATCACATTTTTCTCTATGTTATGGAAAACCAAATTAACAGGCATTCTGAAACATGAGCAGAGAGCTGAAGGTGCAAAGAGGCTGCATCAAGGTCACAGTCATGCAAAAGTGGAGCAATGCTTTTAAATGACTGAATAAGGAAATGTCAGAACAAGTCTAGTCATAAAATATTTTTTTTTTCACATAACCTTCCAAGTGATCTGTTCTTCATAATGTAGAGGAATGGAAGAATTTTCCACTGCACAAGAATCTATGAACATACTTCAGAAATCAACTTCAGCAAGAAACCAGGGTAGGATAAATAGGTTCTTCCTTCCATTATTTGATAGCTTAGTTCTTCCCCCTTCAAATCAGCAAAGTTTTCCAAAACTGCTCTATTACATCACAAAACTGTTCTAGAATACTTTGCTTCTTAGGTATATGTCTGCTCCCCCACATCAGAGTAACAATTTCTGTTGAAACCAGTACAGACAACCTTTAGCAAATTTATGCTCTACAGTTGTCTTTACCTTATCACCAATCATATAAATAACTGAGGTTTTATTTCAACACAGATTTTAAATACTTCAGTAGTCAATCAAAAATGTATAGGAAAATGTTCACTATATATAGACCAATTCAAAACCCACAGCTCAACTCAAATTTCACTGTGAATACTTAAAAAGTATCAAAATGCAGTAGAACCAGTTGTCTGTATACATCCAAAGAAGAGGATAAAAAGGAAGCAAAAAATTACAGAATAATCTGGAAAACAGAGACTGGTGACTCATGAAGATAATTCATGTTTAGGTTTAAGATTTGGGAATCAAGAATAAAGACACAAACTCCTTGCATTAAAGTCTAGGATTGCATACAATTTCAGGAGGGGGAACAGACTCCAGCCACAAGCAAACACACATGGATGCTGCACATTTTTTTCAGAGTCTGTAAACTGAGGTTTATATCCAAAAGAGCTGTTAAATATTCAGTGCCTTTGGTGTTGACTCTTATTTTGTACTGGCCCTTGATTTAAATTCATCTGTCCTTTTTTTAACCTCCTAGACTCAAGTGTTCATGTATTCCTCATTCTCAAGAACTCAAGAGAAAAATCAAGCATGAATGTAATTATGAAAATCCCCCCAGAGTTGCTCATAAAACTTCTTTTCGTGCAAGAGACACGAGTGATGATCCTTTAAAGTCTGAAACTGAAAAGATTGTTCCACTCCCATTCCTCCTAAGTATTTAGAAGACTAAAATTAGCAATATTTTAAAAATAATGTTTAACTAAAAAGATTTTAGGCAGAAGAAAATAAGCATTTTAAATCTTCTCATGTAGAAAGTTTCTCTTATAATGCCTTTTGCCATTTGACTAAATAACTTGACTTATTGCTCAGCTGTTTTAACCCTTCATGTCTCAGTCATCATCATTACAAGACAGGTTGCTGTGAGGAAAAGAGGATAATACATTCTACACCTTGATAGCACCCCTGCAGTGTAAAGGACAAATCAGCAACCAGGCAAGACAAGCATGCAAGTAAGCTTGGAGATAACTCTGGGCAGGAACAATTTCAGATAGTCAGCAAGAGGCACTAGGGAAAGGGAAGAAGCACCTCTTGGTGGAAAAGGAAAAAGGAAGCAGAGCTTTTACTGAGTAAGGAAAAGACAACATATGACAACTTCAGGGGGTTCAGCAGGTTCTTGTCTCTCACATGCAAAGCAGGCATTTATGATGGGGAAGATTTCACTGTGGGGACTAAAGAGAAAGCCACAAGAATGATGGCAACATCAGTATTTTACTGCTGAAGGACAGCACTAAACATGAAGAGTTAGAAAGCTCCTGGGAAGACACCTGGAGCACAGCAAGAACAAAACACCTTAAGGGCAACAGGTCCTTGAGAGAAAAATATGAAACCATCTTCAGACAACAGACACCTGAGGAATTGCTGGGAACAAGCCCTTTGTGGAGAGCCCAGTAATGTCTGTAAAGCTGTGTAGAAACACTTGGGCATTCCTGGGAATCTCATCCTAAACATCTTGCCAGACCACTGCCACACCAAAGCCTTCCTAGGGCTGAAACAAACCTGATTTCCCCCAGCTGTGTTCTGCAGAAATTAAGAGTGAAGACACATGCACGTTCTCCTTACAAATTTTGAGGGAAAGGAACCTGTCACCACTTTCTGGTGTAGAATTCATGCTTCTCTCATGCTCCCTCTCCACTCTGTACCTGTTTAAGAGGCTGTTTAAATATTCTTCTCCATGAAAATAAAAGAACTGTGCTGTTATGAGCCAGATGTGATGAAAAGGGAAGGAAAGGCTTTGTTGTTTTTGTAAAGGTAACTTATTAGAAGAACACAAGTGCTAATTTAAACTGCAGTGTAAGCCTGCAAACCTGCCATAACACTGCCCCTCCCTCAGCCTTGAGATGGAGGAAGCATGGTCCCTCCAGGGGACAGAATGATCCAGTCCCAGCCAAAGCAAACTTGCAAGAGCCAAAAGCTCCCAATTTATGTTCTAAATTATATGTAAAGATTTTATAATGATTGAACTCCCAGGGTCAGAGCAGAAGCAGAAACACTTCATTTTAGAGTCCCAAAGATGAGATAACTTTATTTCTCTCGACACTTCCAGCACACCCCTAGTTTTGATGGTTTCTAGCTATGCTCTTTTCTAAACTGGACTCTTCTGGAACTTGGTTCATCAAATATGGGAAGCACCATGAGGGAGAGGAAAGAGCATCTTTTCTTTGAGGAAGGGGTCACTTGCCTCAGTTCTCTAGAGAAGAAAGTGTACAGGACCTAAATAAATTGCCTGCTCACTACAAATGGCTTTGAAAAGATCTGCAAATGCAATATAATTTGTGTAACAACCTTTTAGATCATCACCTTAGCTCTGGACCCGACTTGGAACTTCCTGCTAAAGCTCCAATCAAACAAATTAATTCCTGATTGCCACCAGGAGAACTGAAGTTTATTTGCTTTTACAGAATTGGGTTCTTTTTGTCTTTGTTTTCACTAAAAAAATATGTACATCAGTGACCTGCAACTGTGCTTTCCAAATTTCATTCCTCTGTCTCATGATGTGAGAAGGATCACTTTGTGCATGTAGCACAAGTCAGTTGGCATCAGCCTGATCAGCAAAGGCATCCCTTCCAAAAACCAACACTTTACAATACCAGTTCTCATAAAAACCTGAATCAAAAATGAGAGCTTACTGAGTGGTTCTGGTTAGGGGAAGAAAAAAAAAAGAAAAAAGAAAGGCAAGGGAGCAACAACAACAACAACTCATCCTTCATATCATTCCCCCACAGAACAGGCAATTTTCAGAGTGATTTGTTTACAAACAGCTTCTGGGACAGGAAAAACAAGCCCACCCTGGCCCTCTGACATCCAGGTTGGTGTCTGCTAAGAACAGAGTGCAGTTTTCAAAGGCAGCATTGCATAACAGCACAGGGCTCAACACTGGACAGAAGGGTGGGACTGGGAGCTCACAGGGAGTGTTTGGACATAATCTGAAAAAACAAAATTTTAAACAAGCCTTTTAAAGAGGCCTCCAAACTTTATCAGCCCCTAGAGCAGCCGTTGTTTTATCCAGCCTAAACCAGAACCACTTACTGATTGCTTTTTTATTTTTTTCCTTTTTTTCCCTGGGAAGTGAACAGATCAGTCTGGCACACTGATTCATGGTGTTACTACACTGGCTTTCCTCAGCTGGAACATTCCTTCTGCATCCCATGAAGGCCTATTAAAGTAAGTAAATCACGAGAACCATCTGTGCTCTGCAGAGAGGAGGGAGTGGGAACTGCAGAGTGTTTCCTCCTTGCTGCACAGAGTTGGTTGGCCCCTTCCTGCCTGTGACACCAGCCAGTGCTATGCTGAGGACTACATCCAATAGATAATATGTCTGTTCAGTTAAAATTTCAGTTGAAAAGGTAAAAAGGCCTAGACCTGGGGCCACATGGGACAAAGGACAGCCTAACAGCCTGCTGGGAGAGAGGAACATCATCTTTTTCTTCCCTTCCCAACAAAACCTTCATCAGTTGGGTTTTTTTATTTCACATTATCTCCTTCCACTTGAGCTGACATCCTTTCTTTAGGCTAAAACCCACTACATGCTAATGAATATACATATATATTAAAAAAGAACTTTGATGCTAATCTTATAAGAGAAAAGTTGCATTCTCTATGAAAATTCACTCCTTTCAAGAGTGCCTGCTTTCAGTTATTTGTTAAAATAACATTCTCCTGAATTTTCACTCACACCAGCAGAATATTTGCCATCTGAGCAAAGAGATTTACTCCTCCACTAGCATCAAAGCAGAGGAAGAGTAGGATGCAATTAAGCAATTAAACACACATTGAGGTGATGTGATATACACCCTTACACAAAAGTGAGAGAAAATGGAAAAGAATAGGCACTTATAAAAGTATCTTCTAAGAGCAGAATGTTTTTGCTTTGAGATGGGCATCTAGTCCTCTGTGGCTCATCAGGAGGAAACACTACTTATCATCAAAGGAAGTTATTGTTTCCTGTTAATTAATGACTGTAACATGCCTTGGGATCTTGGAATGTAACATATCATTGCTGTTACATGATGCTGAGGTCTCTTCAATCTGTTAAACATTTCTATTAATGTGGATAACCCAAGTGTGTTGTGATGTTTACTTTGAGCATATTCTTTCTAAGCAATTTCACAATCTTCCTCCAACCCTGCGTTGAAAAATCTGCAAAAACAGCTTTGAAAATATCAACCATTATTGATCCTCAAATAAAAGATCCACATTCTGCAAATGTTTTTATAATTCCTCCTTACTGCAAACACTTCCTGACTTAAAGGAGCAATATGCTGCATGTGAGTGTAATAGTCTTCAAATTTGGGACATAAAGGAGTCTGAACCCAACAGGGTTAATTCCTTTCTGCATTAAAAGGCAGGCAGAAAATATCTACATTTTTTCTTAAGACTAAACAACATCACAGAAGATGCCATCTTTTCTGGTAGGAATGTGGACATCACTGGAGAAAAGCACATATTATATGCTGCAATCCCTTCCTAACAGACATACAGACTGTCTCACTGACCTCTAAAATTTCATGTTTTCTTTGATAATCGTCCTTCTCTACCCCAGGATTTGTAAGAGGGTTTTATAACTTCTCTTTTAGGGGATTTTAAGCTCTTTTTAAGGGAGATTAAACCAAAATAAAACACTTGTCATTGATAAGTGGTGCAAGGCACACAGAAATGTAATTTATGGCAGCCAAAAAGATGAACTCAATAACAGATACACACAGAGTGTAAATGGGAAACACTCAAGGTGGGAGATATGGAAAAATCATGCCAAAGGTTTAAGAAATAAATGAAAACAACGTATTCCTTTTAACATACACAGAAAACTTCTCTTGTGCCTTATGCATTTGCCAACAGAACAAATTGAAATTTGATTGCTAGAACCACACAGCAATAAAGAGAGCCCCAGTCAGAACCAGCATAAAACCACAAATAAAAACCAGTCGCTTGCCAAGGGCTGCCTGAGAGCAGGAGGAGGCTAAACCTTTTCATTCAGCAGAGATGGAAAAGGCAAAGTTCTGATGTGGCTGTCAGAGTGGAGCAGGTTTGACAGCCAGGCAGAGAGCTGCCCTTGCAGAGCATCCCAGCCCTGTGTCAGAGGCTTGGCTCCTCGCTGCAGCCTGCACAGCTTCCAGGGCAGAACGGTGCCAAAGGAGCTGCACAAGCAAAATCCCTGGAGCAACAAGAGTGCTGAGCAAAAGCTGCTCTCCCTTCTGCATCTCCTGGTACTGGAATACAAAATAGTCACCAAGATGGATGGCTACAAGTTTAGAAATTAATTTAACCCTTCAAAGTAGCAAGATGAGGTATCAACCACCTGTGAGAAAAGCACATGCACACAACCTAATTAAAAAGTCAGTAACAGGCTAATGAGGATGTCATGCAACACAGTGCTGCTACCAAACCCTTGCTGTCACTGTGTAAAAAAGCACATTATGAACAGGCAATGGGAATGTTTCACCTTCTTTCAGTTCCATGTTTAGCTTTGTCTCTATCTGTACCATTCAAGTGTTTGTATTTCTGAAGGACACCAGACATGCAACAAGGGGACAGTTACACAGACCTGCATTTCACAGATGTGCTGCCAATATTCTGCCTCTATTGTAGTATACACACAAATCAACAGAGGAATGAAGAGTCAGCATGGAAAGAGCCTTTTTGCTCACTTTAATGAAGAGCACTGTGGTAAAGCTTACAGAAACTAACTCATTTTCTGCTTACTGGCACAAAAATTAGTTTCTTTTAAATATCTGCCCTAAGACAAATATTACTGCCAAAATACAAGAAAGCAGAGTGACTTTAAAATGTACTTTAAAAAATCTAGTAGAATTTACCTCTCCAAATTACCTTCTAGCTCTACAATAGAAATTTCTTATGTACATTTCTTATTTCTTAGGTTTTTCCCAAAGGTGAAGTTACAAGCTTGCTTAGTTAACAAGCACTGATTTAGGAGAAGTCCCATTGTTTATAGTAAAGGCATAAAATGAAGAAAATTGTATTTTAACCAGACTAGAAAGTCAAAAGACAAAACAACGAGGTGTTGATATCTACTTCTATAAAAAGAGCTTTTTCTGAATTTATTTTAATACATAATTGTTAAAAACATCCTCACATTCCCAAAAGAATGTGAGAGTGTAAAATGATATTATTTTCTTATATAACACAGGCTGGGACCTAAGAACATGAGTATGTCACTTAATGGCTACAGATTTGGATCCTCACAAAAACCAGACCCACTCACTTATCCAAATGTTTTCCTGTTCTATTTCCACACAATAATGTTTAAGAACATAAACTACTTTTTTGATATATTATTTTAATGCATTCACAATATTTGTCATTCCTCAGGACAGATTTAGGATACACAAAATAGCAGATTTTGGGGTATTTGTTTAAGCTGTATCTTCCAGAGCAGAATAGAGAGTAAATCTGTGCATGACTAAGAAAACTTAGTAAAGAATAAATGTGTAAGCCTTGTTTCAAAGAATAAAAATACTGAAATTAAGAATCAGGAAGTTCCTCTATATTCAGCCCTGGCTGCCAAAGGCAAGCTATTGAGTGTCATTATTTTGAGCAAAATATTCAGATATTCACATCAATTAATTCTGTAACTATCTTGGGATATATTTTCATTATTTTTCCTTAATACTGGATTCCACGATCAAATTTCTTTTATAAAGATTATATATTTAAAGCTAATATCTTGAGAAGGCATGAAATAGTAAAATGCAAGGAACAATTAATTAATGGAACTGTTCCCCACTCTGAGGAAATTCATATTATTCCTTTGGGCAAAGTATGAAAAAGAATCTGGTTGATAAGGATCAAAGTAAAAGAAAGTCTTTTTCTTCCACCATCCACAACAAAAATATCTCCTTTTTTCATTGCCATTAAGTTAGAGAAAGCTACAGGAGTCAAAGCGAGGTGGCACGTGGCTGTTGGGGCTTTTTCTAATGCAGAAAACAAAGCTGCTCTACTCAGGAGCTGGCAAAGGGACACTAAACTCTACTTCTTGCTTTGTATCTGCTTTTTTCTTCAAGATTTAACCACATCTGGGTTACATTTCAGTATTTCAGAGGTTAGAAAGATTTTGGAGCAGAGCTTGCGGGTCCTACCTGGGATGGCGGGCAAAATTTTCTGCCCTGGTGAAAAGGAGGAGTGTGCTGCACAACCTGAGGGGAAACCCCTTGTTTAGTTAGGAAGCCTCTCTTTAAACTGTGATGGAGAAACAAAACCCATTTTCTTCCAGTAAGGCAGCTGGTCCAGGAGCAGAGATGCCTGGACACACAGGCACAACCACTTGGTTTCCCTTGCGCCGGGCGGTTCTGAACTTGCAGACACCGCGCCAGGAGCCCCGTGAGGGCTGAGTGGCTGGCACAAGTGGCTGGCAGGACAGGGCTTCCCAGCTCCTTTCCCTTCCTCCTCTGGCTTGGCAGAGGTCTCCTGTCAGCACACTGCTCCCTGGGAGTGAGAGCACAGCTCTCCCCGGAGCCCGGCTCCCTGGGAAGGGTCAGGCCGGCTGCAGCCGGAGCACGGCTTCCCACCTTTTGCACCCAGTTATAAATACTGAGCACGAGGAGAGAGCTGGACCAACAAAAGTTCATCTTCCACTGGCCAGCCAGTTCTAAATCTGGTGGCATTGAGGTGACTTGCTGAGCCCTCTAAAATAGAAACAAACAGAAGAGTTTCCGGCAGCCGCCGAGCCAAGTGCTGGAGCAGAAACTGAGTCATGACATGGCAAACGAGCTTCGAATTCATCAGCACTCAAGGCTCTATTTAGGACAGTAACAGGGAGACAAACCCCATCTCATCTCCCATTGGTTAACTCACACTGCCTCATTCGCTTTCTTTGGGTCTCTCTACTTTCCAGATTTCTTTGGGTCTCTCTAGACTTTCCAGATTTCTCTGGAAGCCCAAGATGGAGTTTTTGTAAATCCCTGTCACACACCATGATAACAAGGGCTGTATACAAGAGGCAAATGGGGAAAAAAAAGAATACCAGGCTTACAAGTTAGACCAGTGTTTCTAACCATGCCTTTCCATGCTGTTCATGGTCCTGTTCTCATGCTGCTACTTTCATTTCAAACACTCCACAGAGCAGCAGTTTTATCTTTAATAGCCTGAAATTCCTGTTTCATGAAAAATTAAAAGAATCACTCTGAGTATGATAAGGGGAAAAGCAGTAGGCATGAAACTCTAAACTTAAGCCTTTATGTAATGTTACTTCAACAGGAAAGCAGTACCTACAGGATAAAGGATTTTCCATTTGTTGATAAACAAGGGACTTAAGCCAATGGAAGAAAAATTAAAAATAACGGGATGAAAAAAAATGGGAGCCCCTGAGGTCCAAACATGAAATCTGCAGGTGCTAAACATCCTGTTTATAGAGGTTTTCTGAATGCTCACAATCTTGGGTAGAGTAACAGCATGCACCTCAAATATTACATTTAATAATCATTAAGCAAGCCAATTCTCATGAATGCTGAGCACCCATAGTACCCATTAGCTTCTCTGCAAGCCAGAGTGAGGCAGACTGGGGAGAGTGAAGATCAAGGATGAACACAGCCACTTGTTCCTTAATGAAATGTATTTTCTTCCATGGAAAAAACCCCCCTTGCTTAGGGAACTCCAAACCCTCGGATGGGTTCTCCTCACTGCAGTCTGTCAGCTCTCCTTCCCACCCTGCCAGCATGCAGCTCTTTGTAGAGCCACAAAGAAACTCTTAAGCTGACCTTGGTGAAAAACACCTCCTTGAAAGGATTTCAGGTTCATCCCAAATTCAAGGCATTACACAAAAACCAAGGCAGAAGCAAGCCTGAAATATAAGGGGCCCCAGGGAAGGTCAGTGTTATCAACAGGCAGAGCCAACTCAACTTCAGGCTCATGACAAGAACTAAAGCAATCAAGGGACAAAAAAACCCCAAAAAAACCCAACCCAACCAACCAACCAACCAAAAAACACCCAAACCCCCCCACCACCAAAAGAAAACCCTAACCAAAAAAACCACCACCAACCAAAAAAACAACCCAAAATAACAACAAAAAAACCCCAACCAAATAAAAAACTCCACAAATCCCCATTTTCAGCAGGGTCAGCTTCCAACATCTTACTACACAACTGATTTAATAGCAGTGCTGGTATAAATTGGACAAAAATGGTTAGAAATGGTTCCTCCATCAACAGACACCTGAACGTAACAAAATAAAGTAACTATGAAGCCATAGCCAGTTAAGCACCCTGAAAATTGTATTTTCAGAAATTCAGTTTCTGGGTATTTTGTCTGACCACCACAAAAAACTATGGGAATAAGGTAGCAAGTTAGCTTTATTCAGGAAAGAAATATACCTGTCTCTATCTTGTTACAAAAAAAGCTTCACATTTCTGTATAAATGCAGTATCTGCTTCCAAGTCAATTCCACTTCACTACAGCACTTTAATTCATGCAGCCTTCAAATTTATTTGCACCCTCCAAAATAAAGGGAAGTCATGCAGCTTCTCCATTGACTGGAAAAAGAATTTGAACTTGACTGAGTAATGAATAAATTCCTGTTCACAAGAAAAACTGGCTTGCTTGTACAAGGACACAATAATTTAAGGAGTTAAGGTGAATCTCTGTTTAAGGTGCTCTCCAAACTGCATTTTTTTGTTAATGCACCCAAAGAATTAGGAAAGAGTATACTGGAACATCTGGAAAACGGATTCTGTGATTGTGAAATCCAGTTTGTAAGCAGAAAAATCCCTCTTCTGGGAGAGAAAAGAAAATGGACAGCCAAAGCACTTCCAAAGCAGGAAGAAGGTGGCATTTTGCTTGCCTTCAAACTCAGCATAGGCAAATGAAAACAGCTAAACAATCCATGCTTCCAGAGTACTTGAGAAGAAAAACACAGGCACTGAGTGAAGGCCAAGCCTCTTGTGCACTCCTGACAAGGGTCTGCCTAGACACAGAGAGGTCCATGCAAAGTTTGAGAATTAAAATAAGTCCCCCAGCTGAACATGGCTACACTTGGTCTTGCACTCAAGAGGAAAAAGAAAATATCATTTCTACAAGACAGGAACTGCTTTTTTTAGTTTCACAGGAGTGGCTGAATCTCCCAGGTGTTCCAACTCCAGCTGGCACAGTGCAGCTCCATCCACAAAATGCATGGCTCATCTTTTACCACTGCTAGAACTGCCTGCACATGCAAACCCTCCAAAATGCACTCAAATCATCCCTTAATGTGAAAATTGCCCAGCCCTTCAAAGCCATCTGGAAAACATCTCATATAAGGCAATAAGGCCCAGACATCTACACTGGCCATATATCTGTGTTAAACAAGGCAGTTTCATACCACTGTAATACAAAGACCAAGAAGCTTGGTATTAAATAGGCAATTTATTGCTAAAAGATCAAATATTAAAAACCACAGAGATAAGATTTTTAAAAAAATCCCTGCAAGCTGCAGCTTCAGAATCTCTGGAAGCACCACCAGCCTTCAAGTCAATGTGAGTACAGTAAATAAAGCAGCAAATTTGACCAGCATATTTAGTGAGGAAGATGGAAAGCCAAGGATCAGAAAATTTTCCAATACACCAAAATGTATCTGCAGAAACTGGTTTCTCATGTAAGCCAACATGAATGCTTGGTCCATGTGAAGTAGCTGCAGCATCACAGGAAAAGGACAAAAAAAGGCATCAGCTCTTGGTATGAGAAAAATCACAGGAACTGCCCAAGACAGACTGGCTTGTGGTTTCCTTTGGGTTAGCAGAAATCATGGGAGGACTTTGCTGATTGCCTTGGAGTATTTGCCAGCAAATTACCACAATGGTTTCCTCTTAAGAATAAAGTGTGTGCTGAGATTAGGATCCTGCATCACTAGAATAAGGGAAGCTGTGTTACTGATTTTCATGGCTGTTAGAAAAAAATACAAACCAAATCCTTTGTAGCTGATCTCTTTTGGAGCAAAACCTTACCAGAAGCTAAGAAGGCAGAGGGCTTTGCAACTCCAAGCCAAAGGAAATGCAGTGTGGTAACTTTTGGCAAATGCTATCATTATAAACAGTGACCATGGTAACAAAGAGGAGAGGGGTTTTTTTTTTCCCTCTAGACCCTGGAGGAGAAAAAAAAAACAAAAAACCCCCCATGGACATTTCTCAGTGTGTACATATATTAGTGTTTGTACGTCATTACAATGTTTGTGTGTCAGGACCTTGCTTTAGAACAGCTGCTCACTTACTTAGGGTAATGTATATTCCCATTGATTTCCTGCTAAAAAAGGAAATGAGACACACATAAATTGTCTGCCTTTGCTTGTTGCCCAAAATGGAACACCTCTAAAAGGAAAACTGAAGAAGTTTTCAGCTGACAAACAAGGAGCAAGAAAAGAAAGAGGATGCTACCTAATAAATATATAACAAACTGGTAATTGTCTTTTGATGTGTTATTTCTGGCCAGGTTGTCTTCCAAGTACATCTGTTTAGAAACCACAATTAAATTACTTTACTCTGCAGCTAGCATGGGGGTGGTGGTAAAAAAAAAATCAACTAAATCAACTACTAAAAATGCTGATGGCTAAAAATGTCTTCTTTGGGAAAGTGAGAGTCAACTTTTTAAAAAAGATTACAAGGCTACAAGTACTTACCAAGTTATAAATCACTTTTCAAGTATACTGAGGCACAGGAATATCTTCTGTGATGAAAAAAGTGTCTAGATCATGTACTAAAGCAGCACCACATTACTCAAAACAACACTTGTCATGCAAAACTGAGGCCTTTAAAATCTCAGCACCACTTCAATCTCCGTTCAGCAGAACTGCCTGGACTAAATCACTGCTTAAAACCAGGTCCTGTTTACCTTCCTTAAAGATGTGGGTGACATGACTGAGTAAAATTCCCAGCTTTAAGTCTTGGATCATAGGCTTTTGCATCACTGTGCTTTATACTTAAGGTTTAAGATACACACAGTGCTCCCACCCTATTCAGGCATCTCCAGTTTGCTTCTGCAAAAGCATCACAGAATAATTTTGGCTTGCAGGGATGGACCTCCAGAGGTCATCCAGTCCAACCCCCTGCTCTAAGAAGAATCAGATGTCAATAGGAAATACAGGAAAAAACCCATTCTTACTAAACCAATTTCATTACCAAGTCCTCACAAAAGGAGGCCTTGGAGAAATGCCAACAACCTACTGGAAACCTGACTATTTCTGCTGGACTGTGGAGCAGCCACTGCACAGGAAGGGTCAGAGACCACAGATCTGTTTCTCTGCTCAGTGAGGAGACCCACCAGGACACAATTATCAGGTACCCATCAGCCACCCCATTCTCAGCTACCAGAAAATTCCATCAGCTACACTGGAGTCCTATGAGATACTCGTGTTCTGAGTGTATAAAATAAAAGCTTAGTATCATGATTTCCTTCATGAAAATTCACTTTGAAGACAACTGTACCATATACTCATTGGTCTTGTGTAATATCTACCACACCCTTCAATAAAACTCCCCAAGAACAACCACAGGACAAATAAAATTAAACAGCCCCTTCAAATTCACCATGGTCTATTTGTGAGTCACTCCTAAGAGCATGCATATTTTTACTGAAATTAGGGTATCTTACAATTCAGAATCAAAGATATATTTTCATTATTTTGTGCCAGCCTGCAAGGAGGCACTGCTTTCAGATGCAAAAAATCCTGTGTTCTTGAGCATTGTCACAGTGTTTAATAAGAAAGTGTATGTGGGAAAGCTTTGTGACCTAGAAAGGAGATGTACTGTATGAATGATGCACCAAGCCCAGAGAGTAAGACGTCATTATTCTATTTATATCTATAGGCAGAGGAAAAATGAGTCCAGTAAAAAGATGAAATACTTCATGTATCGCAGGAATTTTTATTTGCATGAATAGATTTTAAAAACCCCCAAAAGACCAAAAAAACCAGCACCCAAGCATGAAGAATAGCATCCTCGTGGTGCAAAGAAAAAATAATTAAATTTATAATGATCAAATCTCACAGTCTTAGCCAATTTGTTCTCTTGTGTATTTAGTTTGCCACATGTCCAGCTGTCTGACATGAAGCAAAAATATTTCAAATCTGTGGTTTACAAGCAGGCTATCAAACCCATTTAAAAATTGTGTTCAACTGTTTCTAGCAATCTCACAAGGTACTTAGAAATACAGTGCTTTTTTTGTCAGCTTTTCTTCAAGAAACACCTCTTTCCTTTCCTCTCCTGTGGCTGCACACAGGCACAGGCAGGTGAGCCAGACAGCAGAGCAACAGAGGTGTCAGACCTCTGCTGTCCCACCTGGGCACTTTATGGGATGGCTCTCAAGGGTTTGCAGAATACACTGCAGATTTCACACCTGTGATTTTATTTCAGCTCAGATTAGATAAAGCACAACCCAGAAGGAAAGGATAACCCATCATTCCCAGGAAATCACAATGCAGGACAGTTTTAGTGGCCATACATCCTGCTGGAATCTATCAGGGGTTTTTTCTGCTGTGCTGCCCTTGTGTTGTCTGATCATCAAACAGCACCAACACTGAGTAGAGGAAGAGCTCCCTGAATTTATTACATTTGTAAGAAGTAACAGTCATCATAACAAGGATCTCTCTCTCTTATCCATGCTCTTTATTTATGCCTTAATTCACACAAGTAAAAATCCTAGTGAACACTCTCTCCCATTTTATAACATTCTGAAAAATTGCTGGCAAGCACAGGAGAGCTCAGGGACCCACTCAAACACATTTAACCTACATACAAAGAGCTAAGGGAGCTATTTCAGCCCTGCCTTCCAAAAAAAAAAGGGAAAGGGAAAGGGAAAGGAAAAGGAAAAGGAAAAGGAAAAGGGAAAAGGGAAAAGGGAAAAGGGAAAAGGAAAAGGAAAAGGAAACGAAAAAGAAAAAGAAAAAAAGAAAAAGAAAAAGAAAAAGAAAAAGAAAAAGAAAAAGAAAAAGAAAAAGAAAAAGAAAAAGAAAAAGAAAAAGAAAAAGAAAAAGAAAAAGAAAAAGAGAAGGAAAAAAAAAAGAAAAAGACCACATGCAAAATCAATTACCAGTTCTGCCTTTTTGAGCCTCTGGATCCAACAGCTGTAGCTCACAGACTCCCTCACATCACATGTTTATATGACAGCCCTGGTACGTATTTTAGTCATGGAAAAAACAAAACCTTTGATGGCCATTTCAGTTGTCATCAAAACAACCAGAACCTTGTCTGCTTCCATCTGCATTTCCTTCTTTGTATTCCCCAGAGACTCAGAGCATGCTCCTAAGATACACCCTCAGATACCTTCTCTAGAGGACCTCTGATTTGCAATATAGAGAGAAGCTGCCGTGGTTTTTAGGGGGAAGTTTTCCGACACACATCTGCAACACATTCCCCCTGAATTACTCTTCTGAGCTGAGCAAGAGGAGCAGGTTCTCTTGGCAGGCTAAAGCTGCCACAGGTAATGTGTCTCTGGAAAGAAGGGATCCTACTGAAAAATAACTAACCAGTCACAAAGGAATGACACTCACAGTGCAGAGGGGACACTTTCCACCAGAAAGGGACAACTTTCTAGTGCTTCACTCTAATGAAAATGCCAGTAAACAGCCCTATTTACCCTTTTTAGCAGCCATCAACAGAGGTCTTAATGCTTGCAAAGGTTCTGTAGCTTCAAATACAAGCAGTTAATAGCTCACAGATTCACAGGAAGAGAACTCAGGAGGACACCTTGTCCACTTCCTAATATTTAGTTGTAATAAGCATCAGATCAATTTTACAGCAGCTGGTTCTAATCCTACATTCATTAATGTAACCAGCACCAACTCCCTACAATCAAATGAAAGAACAGGGACCTGACCAAAGCAGTTAAACACCCAGCTTCCTAAGATTCCAACAGCAACAAATCTGTTCTTCATGGCTTTCTCTCACCTTTGATTTGCCTGCATTTTTGAGTGGAAACTATTGTGTGCTTCGCGTGCCGGCAGAATCCCAGCTGGAGGCTGCCAGCTCTGCACCCAGCCATGTGTTGTGTTCGGCACGTTGGAAAATGTTTGGGACACTCAGAGTGCCAGCTCATGGCTGTGGAAAAATACCAAATGGTTACTGAGGAGGAAACTTGGATAAATCGCCAATTGTTCGCTAAATGGTTTAGTCTTGTCTCCCCTTTTTCACTGAGCGTCTCTGTCTTCTCTTACAAAACTGCAGCTTTAGAGTTGGGACACTTTGTACTTTCCCCCCATATTACTAATTACCACCACTAAGCCATGAAGAACTACTCCACACTAAGTAATTTTTCCTTTTTTTTTGCATCATTACATTCTTTGGTTGACTAGAGTCCTTTACTGACAAAGAGGTAACGAAGTTCAGTCGTTTCTTGTATCTGGTTTACAAAGACACAAAACCAAACCAGACATCATGCTGCTCTGAACAGGTTTACTTTAGTCAAGCAAAGAAGTTAGCAAGTCCAACTTTATTAATTTTTTTTTTCAATTCATCAGGTTTTGAAGCCAAACAACTTCTTTTAGTGAGAAGCAGCTTAGGACTACATGTAAACAGCAGCGTGAAAATAGGTCAGATTTTGACAAGTCTCTGAGTTACCTCACAGAAAGTCTGTGAGGAAATTGGATATTTTCTGGGAAACTTACCCACATCATGTTTCCATTACTGAACAAATAATAAAATTATGAAAACAGGAAGGAGGTTTTTCACTGTAGCCTACTGTATTTGTTTTTTTTGTCTCCCATTAACTTTCCAATGCTCTGGATACTTCTCAGTCCAATTATTTCTAGAATAAGGAACCCTATATTTGATTTTTCTTAGTTTATATGCACAGTATTATAAATCATATGCTGTTATAACAAACCAATAAGTCACCATGAAAATCTAAGTTGTTTGCTTTGAGTTTTTTTCAACAAGCCAACCAATACCTATTATGGCAAAATAATTTATTTCTTGAGGAAGCATAAGTGGCAAAGTCTAAATGTTCAACCTCTTGTGTTTTTAAACTGAGATAGCTAAAGCAGGCAAATATGAGGTCACAAATTACGGGAAAGCTTTTAAGAAAGCCTTTGGGAATGAGTAACTTTGGTACAAATTGAGCACATGGGAAGATCCCCTGACCTACCAGAAGGACATGCTAGAAAACATCTGGCTCAACTTCACCATTTGTGGAATTCCACAGGAGCACGACCAGAAATTTGTCCTCTGTCTGCAACAACCAAACTGTTTTACTGCTTCCAGGACTGATTCATTGGAGTGGAAACATGAAAACAAAGCAAGAAGTCCTTTTAGGATATGTAAAACAGAGGGCAGGCCAATGTCAGAACTGAGGTGGGGCTTTCCCCTCCATGGGCTCTACCCAAGAAGGGCAACATTCCACAAATCCATGTTAAGAGGTGCTCAAACACCAGCAAAGAAAAAAAACCTCACTGAAATCACTGCAGGCCTTCACTTTTTACTGCTGGGCTCAACACTTCAACACAGTTAAGAGCTCTTAAGAGCTCCTCTGGTTTAAGGCCAAAGTATCCTGTGTTTTACTCAATCCTGTTGATAAAAAGGATTATCAACCACCTACTTAACACACTCTTTTGCAGTGTTTCCATCCATCTGACTGCTCACCTGTTTGTGTCGAAGATAACCTGTTTTACAATATATGCAAGTTAATGATTCTCACTTGTGTACGAGGTGTACACCATGTGCTTGGCAGAGATAAAGACCTGGTGTGTCCCATAAAGCTTCCATCAAAGCAGCCAAAAAAAAAAAAAAAAGAAGAAACAAAAAGGGAAATATGGGAAGTGAAATTAGCAATTTTTTTGAGCTCCTCCTTAACATAAAACTTTAGTAAAAGGAGAATCTGTTATAATTTTTTTGTACTGGCAATATTAACAAAATCCAGAATAAAAGCAAGGCCTGAACTACAATATTCCAAGGAACCTCATTAGAGCAGACTGGGAGTGGAACTGTGCCAGCTGAAAACTCTGTGATCTCCAGAAGCACAGCATATTTGTACTTTTGTATGACCTTCACAGACACTGTCATAGGCTCTACACCTTCAAAAATTCAAACAGTGCCTAAGGACAGAAATATCAGTGTTCACACTTCTTTTGTGGTAGTTTCACAATGGGAGACCTTTAATTTACTTCAGATTTTTTAGGCTTCCCTCACATTTTAAGAACCTTGCAGTTTGAATGAAGCAGGATGTGATTTGATGTAAGCCCTTCCATTTTTTGACCTGTTGCCATTTGAAATGAGGCATCTTCCATGGGGTAGGGAATGAACACAAACCCATCTCATGAAGATCTGCTCCATTCTTTGAAGGAGCACCAGTGAAACTCAGGTCTGTATCTCCTTGGTCCTGAAATGCAATCTCAGATCAAGCTGAACATTTCTTAATTAACTCAACTTCCAGTGCTTGCAAGTCTTTAGTAAGTTTTACAATAGCGGAGATTCTCTTTCAAAAATACCCATCAGTGGCCATCTCAGAATTACATCAAGATTTTTCCTTACACTTGGAGGAGGAAATAAAGCAAATCAGACCAAGTCCACTACTTATACCTGGGAGTGACATCTGGGAAGAGAGCCTGAAACTCACAAACCCTAAAAATTATTAAATAGGTGCATTTATTTATATGAAATCATAGAATATTCTAAGTTGGAAGGTACCAATAAGGATCACTGAAGTCCAGCTCCTGGCACAGCACAGGACATTCCAAGAATCCCACCATGTGCCTGAGAGAGTTGTCCAGATGCTTCTTGATCTCTGTCAGGCTTGGGGCTGTGATCACATCCCTGGGGAGCCTGTTCCAGTGCCTAGCCACCCTCTGTGTGAAAAAAACCTTCCTAGTAACTTCAGAACATTTATTACCACTATTTTCAGATTCCTCTCTGAGCTCGAGGATGTGTCATTGGCCTAGAGTTTCTTGGCTTTTAACACTGCAGTTCTGTAGATTTGAGTTCTGATACATGAAGGTTGTATATGATTACTCATGCATAAAAGTGAAATGAATCCAAGCTGCTCCAATTAGAAACTGTAATTCCAGTAGAGGGAGAAGTCATTAAGTTCCAGATTCAAGGGCATCCCTTTGAGGAACTTCCATAAACTGTAACTATGGGGGCAATAAACACAGAGTGACAGCTCACATTAACTGAAATAATAAAAATAGTGAGGTCATTTCTGTATAATGCTTATGAAAATTTTATCTCAAGTAAATGATTTCTAGTACCAGATAGTACTCCTCTTTGTGCATCACAGTCAGACATTCTCTTAAGGGGATCTTCTTCAGAAAGAAGAGGAGACAATCTTCCCTCCCTCTGTCAATTGGCAGTCTCCAATAGATATGATATTGTTGCAAACATCTTATTTCCAGTCTGAGGGATTCAGTGTACATGTGTGTCTACATGCAAAGAACATTTTTATTTACCTCCTCCACTGGTCTGGCCATACAGAGATCAGAAGGCACAACCTGCTCTCCTGTCCTGCACACTCCCAGCACCACTTCAGACTCTTCAAGAATTGTTTCATTCAACCCAGAGAAGGTGGCTTTCCAGGCAGTGAAGGGAAATCAAGCACAAGCAGTCTGTGAAATACTTCACAAACTGAATCCTGGATTCAGCAAAACCCTAAGGTACTTGTCAGAGCTGGGCCACTGACTTCAACCACAGCATTGAACTGCATTTCCTCAATTTGAGCTCGAAACTCCAGGTTATGTTGACAGGAACACTGGGTGACCCAGGATTGCTCATCCTCAGTAGCAATTATGTAAATTTACCAGGTGCTAATCTTTCCTTGTCTAGGATGAAGCCTGTCATATGCTACTGCCACCAAAGCTACTTCTCCAGGAAACTCTGTAACTTGCACAAGCTAACACCTTAACCTGTTTATTTACATTTTTCTTTAATGACTGCTAGGTCTACAATTCTATAGGCAAAGCAATTAAAAAAAAAAACCAAAACAAACAAAACCACAAAACTCTAAAGCATGCACTGCACTTCCTTATCTTCTTCTCTCCTGCCCATTGCACTTTACCATGAGGAAAAAGGAGAGCTCTATTCCAAATCAGGGGAGAGAGGAACAGGGAGGTTAGGAGATACACCCACACCCTGCAGATAGTCACTGCAGAAGCAGCCTGAGAACCTGGATGTGAATATTAAAACATTCACTAATTAAAACTTTCAAATGCCCACATGTGTTTTTCCTTCTGATGTTCTTCATTATTGACACTATATGTGAAGCTACATTTAGCAGCCCTTGTGGGTGGGCATAGGTCATTCTCTGCTTCTGTATATTCTTCTTTCCCCAGGAGAGGCTTATGCAATATCCTGATGCTCAAACAATAATGGAGTCATGGAAAATGTGCTCTCGCATGAAAACTTTAGGAGGGGGATGGGATGAGATGGAGAGCTGTCCCATTACCCTCAAAAGTTCTGATTTAAACCAGCTGTACAGTAAATAACTTCCTGCACTTTGCCACAAAGGCCCTGCAAGGGTGCTCTCTGAAAACAAGTATTTTTGGGTCAGGTGTGCATATCCACTGTAACCACAATACTCCCTGCAAGCTCAGCAACAGCCACGTGGGATTCTGCACAACCTCACTGTTTTCCAAGGCTCTTCTGGCTTTCCTTCTCTCACCATAACATCATATACAAGGAACAAAAAAATGGAATTTGTGTGACTGGAAGATACTCAGCTAAAAACAAGCACTTCATGATCCGTCACCATGAATCGAGTGCTTTCTGCCATATAAAAACTCCCATGACCAAAGCTCGCTAAAGCAAGACACCATGATGGACAAATTATGCAGAATTTGTATCTGTTTTCAGATAATTTAAATAGTTAAAGGTAACTACTACACATTTCTATTTTATTAGGTAATGCAAAGCATGGTTTGGGCTCTTTATTTCTGCATGGAACCACTTAAAGTATGGTATTTCATTTTTTCTCCTAGAAATTTTGATGCCTACTGAAAGGTAATAATGGGGAAATACCTGTTTTCATTTTAAAGTAAAGTTCTCAGTGACAATAGCCTAGGAAAAGCTTGAGAAATCTACCAGGAAAAAAAAGACAAAACAAAAAAAAACCCCAAACCATAAACAAAACAAAAACTCACTCACAAGACAAGTAAAAACAAGGTATACACAGAGATTGATATTATCAGGTATATACACTCTAACATAAAGGTTTCTTTCTCTCTTTTTATGACTTGGGGATGACATGGCTCATTCAGGCAGCTGTCACAATAACTCATAACATATTTGGCTGAAAGAGTGGAGCAGTATTTCTTTGCTATAAAAAATTTTGTGTTTGTTTTGAAATTTTCCATACAAGTTTTTCCAGCTAATGCAGCGGGCAAACATGCCTGATCAAACAACCATGCAAAATATACACTGCACATCCAACCTGAATTGTCTGTCAAGTCTTTGGGGCTTCACCAGCTTTAGCTATGACAAACTGACTTATTCTCCTCAAAATCCTTTGTTTGCCATTGAAGGGTTTTATCAGACACTTCCATAGAGCATCAATGCCAAAGACAAGTCATGCTGGCACAGATCAAACATTTTCTGTCTCCTGTGGTGGCAGGAGGATGCTCTGCTAGAAGAAATCAGGCATGTGTGACCTCTGATGATCCAGGAGAGCTGTGCAAAGCCTGCACCTCGGAGGCCACGTTCCCTCTGGACTTCTTACCTTGATCCACAAAAGCACGGCAAATTGTTGCTGATCCAGGCAGCTCAGCTGTTCAAGACATCACAGTGGAGAAATGTACCATTAAATTACTTTTCCATGCACAGTTTATAGGTGCTGGTAGTCCATTCTGGGCTGGAAAAAAACGGGGGGATTGTTCCTTATGAGCTTTGTGCAGACAGCTTGTGTGAGTGTCAGACAACCATACAGGCTATGGCAAGAGAGCAAGGATGTTGAAATAAAAGCATCACTTCTTACCTGCTGTCACATGCTCTGTGGCCATAGAACTTCACCATATAATCAGTCTCTATCTAAATTGAGGGGGTTTAAAACACATTGCTTGCTATGTTCTTATGGAATACTAAAAGGGAGGGCAAAAAAAGATTCTCTTCCCCTTCATACTAAATGTCTGTACTGATTATCACCTTACCTTCCTTTGAAATCCAGCATTCAGACTATTTTCCTAAAGGAGCAGGTCATGAGACACCCTTCAGTGATCCTGCTGCACAAGGCAGATGCCTTTTTATGTTCAGGATTTTTTTTTTTTAAAGAGTAGAAAGCACAACCAATGGCAGCCACAAAACCTGTCAGCACAAAGAATAAAATGACCTCCACAGCACACAGATTTCAGTAACCTCCCAAATGTCAACTCCGCCCTCTTGCTCAGCTTCTGTCCTCCAAAGCCACCACCAATATTCTCTGCAACCTGTCACTCCACTGATTTTCCAGCATTCAAATTCTCTCAGCATCATCATAACGATGATAGCTGCTGGAAACTTTTCTGCTATTCATTAACAATCACAAACCCTCAGTTGTTAAGATTACTTGAAACAGCAAATTTACAGAAAAGTCCTTCATTTGCTTTTTGCAATTATCCCAGCATCCCAGCCAGCCACTGAAGTCCTGGGGTCTGGCTGCTTCAGTGCAATGAGATCCAGGAACTTTCAGGTTCCTTTCTGAAGAGATTCATTGTGCTGGCACTTGCAGTCCACTGCCAGGGGTTCAGTGTGATTATTCAGAATAAACCAGAGCTACCTCTGGGCAATCTCCAAGGCTTTGCCCCTGCCTTAGCCCAGCCCCTCCTGGCCTGTCCAGCACCTGAGCCTCTTTGGCCACGGGTCCCTGCACACACACCTCTCCAGTGGTTTTCCTCCTTACTCACTTTTTCTTATCTGAGGGGGATTTTCTACCAGTGAAGCCATTAAAACATTAAAATTGACTTAGCCTGATGAAATCCTGATGGCAAAATGGACAAGGTTTGCTGGCAAAGCATGAGGATAAGCAGGCACAAAATAATCAGCATAAAAGTGATGCTTTTCATTCCTGTTTGATGAAATTTTCAAATCAACATATCAAATGCTCAGCATAGCAAACATCTGCAGACAACCAGGGGCAGGAACACACCTGGCTTTTTTGTGGAATTTACCTTAGAGCATTGCAACAGCACTCACATATAGGACAGAAATCACTTCACCACTGGATATAACAAATCATACATCAAATGTGCAAAATAAAACCACAATAAGAAGTTAATCTGACAAGATTACCATTCTCTCCACCTTTTTTTTTTCTTTTTTCCCCCACACAACCTCCATGTTTATGCTTATAAACCTCACCTTTAAAAATACTATGAGTGTTAGAGAGTCTTTTTTATCTCCCTCCTTGCTGAAACTGAAGCCTGTGGAGAAGTGGAAAGAAGAGGTGATTATTAATCCACTGCCCCACACACACAGAGTAGGATCAATCATCACCTGTGGGTAAGCAGAGATGTTGGAGAGAGAGAGAGGGAGTGTGTGTGTGTCTGTGAGTATGAACACACACACACATATATGGTAACAACTGGTTTTTCACTTTTCAAACTATTTGCTTTGAGACTGGAACATTCTGATCCTGGCAAAATGACGCAACTTATTAGTGGCAAGAAGTGACTCAGTGCCTTGCACTATTTTAGAAAGCCAGGAGAGAGGACTGCTAACTCTGCTACTTCCGATTCGCACACACTTCCAAATTCAAACTTTATTGTGGAAAAAAAGGAAAAAAAATAGAAGTACAATGGAAAAAACCTTCAAAATAACCCATCAGAAAATACAAAGAACACGACAGAGCTTCCAATTTCTTCTTCTTAAAACGACCAGGAATGAGAAAACGCATGTACCTGATCAACTATTTATTCCAGTTAGCTCTGCTTTTAGAAACAGATCACAAGACATCAGAAAGAAAAGTTTACAAAAAGTCTCCAGGTTTTCTCCAGCCATAGCTCTTTCAATAAGCCAGAAAAAGATCAATTTAACCCAACTGCACATCCATGCTTCATACAAAAGTCATTTCCCTCAGGTATTTTATGTGAGTAAGAGTGAAGAGGTATCCTCAGAAGTGCCTCCTCCAGGAAGCAGCTGTTTCCAAAAACTGTGCTGCATCACTGGCAGAACACACACTGTATCAAGGCAAAAAGAACATCCCAAAGGCTGCTCTAGATTTGCAAAAGTAAAGATGGGAAGCTTTGCCCAGCCTTTAGTTCACTTCACTGTTAATCCTATTTCTCCATACCCATGGTTTTGTCTGGTTACACAAATCTTCAGAGGAAGCATTTTACTTATTTTATCCATAAATGAAAAATACAGACAAATTTAAATATGAAGGCTCTTTGACACAGTGGTCACAGCATTGTAGAGAGCTGAAAGACCCAACTTCCACTTTGAGCAACATTTACATACACTGAAATGCAACTTATTTCTCCTCTCAGTTTGCTTATCCCCAAAGTGGAACTCCTCATATATACCCACTTTGAAAATAAGGCTTGAAAAAATGTTAAGAAAGCACTTTTCTGGATCTGACACTCCAGCTGTAGCAGCCAAGCCTTCTAATACAACTCCCAGGCACCAAAAGGTGGGTTTGATATCACAGTTTATGACTAATTTGTGAAGTGAAACAGGCTATGTTAAATACAGGCATATTTTAGCTTAACAACTGCACATAGAGGATTGTAAAAGTTACTAGAGAAGAAAATAAATTTCCATGCCTAAATTCTGAAAAAATAGTGGCACAGGTTTAGCCTTAAAGTTACTAAAGCACTTTGAGTATTGTTTATTAAAAAAAAAAGAAAAGAAAGAGGGAGGGCTTAACATTTGACATTTATTAGAGAATACAATAAAGTCATACTGTGTCTGTGTCATACTGAGTCTCTGTGCCCTTATGCACACAATCAACACAGAGATGCAGGCAAAAAGTGCTTTCTTAACATTTTTCCAAGCCTTATTTTCAAAGTGGGTACATATGAGGAGACTTCTTTCCCACCTCTGTAGTGAGAGCTTTTGTAGCAAATATTGATAATATCAGCTCAGCATTTCTCTGACATCTTTTTCCAAAATTGCTGGTTTTATGAGGATTTTGGAATCCAAAAGAGATGTTTTTTGTTTTGAAGCCAGAGTAGTCTATATAATCCTGTAATTTCATGTAGTGTGGTTTCTGAGTTCACAACAGTGGCAATGTCATATGCAAGCTCTACTACAAGAAAACTCCCTGTAATCATCTTTGGTAGCTGTTTATGAAGAAAGAGAGACCAAAGTATGCCTAGAGAAGAAGGAAAAATTAAGAATAAGATGATTAAGACAGAGATGGAAAAAAAAAAAACCAAACCTAAGGCTTGGAAAAAAAAAATAGAGAGGATTATTGTCTTACTTAAGCGATCCCCTGTATTGAAAAGAGATTGCAATCAGAAATCTGCCACTTATCCAACAAATTAGGCTGACTTTCAAAGGCATCCTTTAGCAGATGTGTGCCTTGGAGTAATCAGTGCACCCATTACATGGAAAGCCATTTATCTCAGGAAGCAGGATTAGACTGAATCAGGGAAACAAAACCAACTCTCCCTCAAAAAAAAACCCTAATTAAAATCAGGCAACGTATCTTGCAGACAAAAGTATTTTCAACCTGAAGCATTGTCTGGTATGAAATGTTGAGAATAACTGGAAGAGTTGAATTCAGGGATCTCTAAATTATTTTTTTTTTCCAGTTCAAGCCTGAAGGTTTGTGAGAAAGCTGACACACTCCCTGGAAGAGACAAGGAGTGTGCTTTATGTCACCTTTAGTCTCAGCCTCCAACTTCATACACACAAAAATTCCTAACACAGTGGAAAAACTTGGTTTCTCACCAGCCAGGGAGGATGAGGGCTTTATTCTCCAGATCTGCCATGAGCTTTGGCACATCACACCCTCTTCTGCCTCTCTTCTCCCCAGGGGAAGTCACAGGCTCAGAGCTGTCTGAGCCCTACAAATGTGCTGGGTGAGCCACACACACACATACACACCCCAGACAAAATCAAACAGCAGCAGGGAAAAGGGCTGGAAATGTGGCCAAAGGCTCTCCCAGTTGTGGGCTGTATCCTGCCCAGTGACCAGGAACCAACAAAGGTTTCCAGCAAAGGTGTCCAGAAGGATAAATAAGCAACAGAAACAACACAAAGCACAAATATATAGTAATGAATCAGCTACTATAAAACAAAACATTTCTCTGTAAAAAAAAAAACCACAAAAGTAAGATTTTGAAGGTCAGATTTCTAAGCAGCAAAAGAAGTGAACTCTGATTTTATCATATCCAATTATATTTGAGATGCTCTGAAAATGAAGTTCACTAAAAAGCAAGATTACATAGGAAGAAAAACATCGTTCCAAAAATGTTAAAGTTTTACAAAAAAAAAAAGTACATTTATAACAGTGTTCAAATCTTTCAGATTCTTTAAGGATTTAATTCTAGTTTCTTTACTATCCAGGCATTTTTGGCCATTCCTACTAATTCTTTGTGATTATTTGCTCAAGTATTCATTAAAGGCAGGTGCTGAGCACAGGAGCCTCTCTCCTGAATGTCAAATAGGCCCTAAAAACCCTAAATGGGTTAGCACAGACAAACAAATACATGAGAGAATGTAATATGACCTTTTGGCCATTTGACACAGTTTGGAAACCATCACCTCCTTTTTCAGCTGGTTTCTGTTCTTCCCATTTTCCTGGTGAATGTCCTGCCTTCCCAGCTTTTAGCTTCTCTTGTCAAAGAGTGAGTCCCAGGCATTCTCTGCTCCAGAAACCTACACACCTCTTTTATTTAGCAATATATTTGAATGGAAGGATGAGCATCACTGGAGGAACATCTTGTCTATGCCACAGTGTAATTTTGGTGCCTCTAAAAACATTAAAGAACAGAGCCATGATCTTAGCAGCTACTGTAGGATAGTTTTTCCTGACTTGCACAACAAGCTGAAATGCATCCATAATCAATATGTTCAATTCTTTGCATGGCTGCCATTTTCTTGTGATTTACAATGCTGGTCATTCAACCATTAGGCACAGACATTCCCAGAGCATCCAGCATCTGAAATAACAAATGGAACAGCTCTGTTTACCTCAAACTCCATTAAATCTATTGAGCTAAACAAGACTGGAAGCAAGGGAAAGCCTGTACAAATGCAGGCAGAAGCACTTAAATTTATTGTCAATTCAGAGATTAATGAATTCCAAAATTCACTTAAGCTGGAGTGTACCCCTCTAATAAACTCCACCCTGCACATGTGATGACATGTGCTCACCCCACAGCTTTGCCCCAGCACACTTTGCCTACTCATTAACATATTGCACCCCTTATCTTTAAAGTATATACATTGCAATCTGACCTCTTCCCAGCAGTGAATTTTATACATATTATGACTATACATTTTTAAGAATTCAGTTTCCCAGTCCCAGGAAAGAGAGAGATTTCATAGTCTCGTGTGTATTCTTGCCCTGGCCTCTGCAAACAAGTGTCTAAACTATCATCTTAAAACTATGACACTCCAACCTGTTCCTAACTTCTCTCCTAACAGTGAAGCAGCAATAAGTCTGGACAAGAGCCCACCTAATCAAACCCCATGTCAGGAAAAAAAATGCCTTTTTTTGTTGGGTTGTTTGTTTTTTTTTATTTTTTTCCTTGGTTCTGCTCAGTCCCTTAATGGCTCTCGTTAATTGCCAGGGTCCACCTTTCAACTGAGCAGCTCTGGTGTTTAACAGCATACACAATTAGCTGGCCCTGTTGCTGTTTATCTGAGAGGCAGGCACGGAAATTTCCAAGTGTGTGGTGTGTGCCCATTAGGAGGAAGAGTGAGGACATCAGTCTTTGTGACATGTGGTATTCAGATGCACCCCACTGACACAGAACACAAACGGCCTCGGGGCACTGATGGTGAACACGTAACTTCTGAAGCCACCATGGTCCCACTGCCCACCAATTTGTCACTGTCTCACAAAGGCCATGTGTGCTCACTCAGTCCTGCTCACCATCATTGCACTCACTCCTGTTACCCATCATTGCACTCACTCCTGTTACCCATCATGTCACTACAAAAGGGACGGTCAATAAAACTGTCAGTGCACTCCAAAGCTTTTTCCATGCTCAGTGCTGTGTTGTGCACTGAGCTGGGTGGGAATCAGCAGGAGAAATTCTGCCTCTCCCTGTCCCCACACTCGAATCCACATCTGGGAGCAAAAATTAAAACAAAAAACAACAAAAACTTCATTGGAGGCAATGAGAGATGAGAGTCAAATAAAATTCTTACCTCTCGTTTTGCCTCCACGCTTTGCAAATCCACTCCAACTCCTTGGAATAATGTAAATGAAAATAGATGCAAATGCAAGCAGAGGAACCAGTAAATAATTGACTGTCTGATTACCATTGTCTGCTCCTATGCAGAGCTCATTTGGTAATTATGAGGAACTGCAAACAAGCTATATGGCTCTATGAATGCATTAAAATCAACACATTTTGGGGGGGGGGGAATACATTGCATCACATTATCTGCACCATTGTTCCTTTTAGCTCTTATTCTGAGCTTAATACATCTACTGCTTCACTTATTCTCAGTTTAATAGAGACATTAAAGTCAGAGATGAATTTTTGGCTGCTGCACTGAAGAAACATGAAAATCTTGCTGCTAGATTCTGGCATGGCTTGTATTTCTTGTTTACCTCAATCTATAACTCAACAGGCCCAATCTCCTTTCAGCTATGTACAAATAGTAGTGTGATTGACATGGGAAAATGACACCTGTCCAGCTGCAAAACTACTTAAAAGATGCATGAAGCATTGCCCCTAAACCAAAACAAGCTCTCTCACCAAGACAAGGTGTGCCTGTGTGTCCAGACCCATTGGCCCTGGCCTTCAAAAGGCCCCAGACTGGTGCAAAGCAACTGAAGAAGGGTTCCCAAGATCTACTTTCTGAATACAGCTGGGTATTTTTAATACCAGTTTGTAAGGACAAAACAGAACTAGGTTAATACCAATATAGAATAGAATAACAGGATTTTTTAAATCCCCTTAGGCCAATAAAGAGCTGTCACTAGGAACAAAAAAAAAAAAAAAGAAATATTCCAGTTGAAACATCTTTCCTCCCATGCTTGGTGCTTATGCAAGATGTAATATATTAATAATTTAAAAAGAATAGAGTTAGGATTCCTGCCTGTTTCTTTCCAGATACACCAAGCCCCAGTCTCCCACAGGCAGATAAAAATTCATAAATTATTCCATAACCAGTCCACCAAGCCATTTTATTAGAGAGGCTGAAGGGCCAAGAGTGCTGGTTTAAGTGTCAAACAGCAAATATGGGAATAAAAAATAATGCTAGCTACTTCTGTGACAGTATTTTAACATTAGGTATAAAGAATGGAGTGGAACACTAACTTCTTGCCCATGAGTTTATCCAAGAAGGAAAAGCAAGCAAATAAGAAAAATCTGAAAAAATCAGAATACCAAATATTGAAAGTAATGATAAAACCCAAGCTTTTTGCCACAAGTAAGTGGGAGGCTGCAATGGCAGCTTCTACAACATTTTCCAACTGTTGTCCTCTCTGCCAGAGGATGGCAACTCCTGAGCAGCTGATGTTCAGCAGCTTTCAACAGAGCTGTCTGATTGCCAACTCATAAAGCAGAACCTGACCACATCCCTGCATCCAACAGTCTGATCCATACAGATTTCAATCATGTTCAAAGCCAGGGGAGGATTCTTCCTTTCCCTTGGAAGTTACAGGAACAATTTTACTGCACTTCCTATTTACAGGTATCATTCTGTCAGGGGAGGAGGAGGAGGAAGAGAGAGGGAGGAGAGAGAAGGTAAGAAAGTTTCCATTTGGTAGGCCACTGGAATTTATTTAAAACCCCATAAAATTAGCCAAGATTTTGTTATACGTTTAAATTGTATTTATATTTGTTTAAAGCAAGTCTGAACTGCAGGCATGGGAACGTTTCTTCTACAAATCTGACCTCACCTTGCCCAGTAAGTGACCCAGGGGACCAGATTACAGAATTACAGTCTGGAGGTAATTCAAGCATCTTCACAACCAGTGGACAAATCCTGGTTTGTCCAAGGCCTTATTCATGCATCAGAAAACACTCTGGAGTAGCATTTCAAATAACTCAGAAGACATTTTGATCTTTGGAAAACAGGTAAGTTACCCACTCAAAAAGAGGGTTTTTTTAAAAGAAGAGATGCCACTCAGGACAAGTGGCAGGTTCCAACAGGAGCCCATTATTTGCACAGCCCCAGAGTATGAGAGAGATGGAGTTTGAAGCTGCATGTGGTAACCACAGAGTGGGGCTGCAGCTGACACAGGGACAACCTTTCCTCCATGGAGGAATGGAAAGCACATGTGTCCTTCCAGAACTCCACATTCAGTCAATTTTACAATGCCAGGTGCAGAAAAGACAGCCACAAACAGTTTGTTTGCTGATGAATCAGAACCAAAGCCCTGGAAAATTCTACAAATAGTAGCAAGGAGTTTTGTGCTGAATTTTGTGCTCTCTGTCTGTGGAGGAGATGAATCCAGTTCAAGGGTGATTAGAAGCAGGAAGTAATAAAGGAAGAGAGTCAGCATCAGACTCTGCAGAAAGTCTTTAACACCCAATTATCATAACTATAAACAGCAGGAAAAAAATTTAAAATTTATTGAAATCAGGCTAGCACTGCATGCATCTCATCTAGAGTTTTTATTTCTATGAAACCCCCTAGCATATCAATCAGCTTTAAAGAATGACTAATAAATTTTAATATTCCTCTTGAAGTTCATATTAAAACATTTTACAACAGGAATTATTAGTTTATTACTATTAGATCAATATTAATATTGATTTGACATAAAGTTAATGAGTATTCATTACTTTACTAATTTGAAGACAGCAGAATGATGGGAAACAAATATTACTAAACATCATTAATAAATGTTCAGTATACAACAGATTTTGAAGTTCTCCCTTCTCCTGATGAAGGGAGAGGGTCCTAAAAAAGGCAGAACTCCAATCTTCACTTTCACCAAGGGTTACAACTGGATCAAGTGGAAAGGAATGTTCCCTTACAACCCTAAATGACACAATAGTATAAAAATTACATTGGAAGGCAAGGCCTGTGAAAACATGCTTGTATTATATTATACATTAAGCTGAGGCAACACCTAACAAAATGAGGAACTGCAAACTTCAGAATATCAGCCTGAGGAAATTTCATTTACAGAGAAGGAATCCCATAGGTATAAACTTACCATGCTTTAGGACTGAGGAATAACTACAAGTGTGGGTAGGTAATTTGTGGGCTACCCAAAACATCCAGGTGACTGAGGAGCTCCTAGGTACTTTTGTGGATCTTGCTCAAAAGGTACCATAATAAAGCACTTGCACTTCCTTAGCTTCCAGCCATGAAAACCAAGACATGAGTCCAGTTTCCAGCAAAGAAGTCAACACACCTCTTCATTACCAACAAAATTGCTAGTAGCAAACATATAAACATATTTCTAAACTATTTCCTCATTTTAAGTCAAGTGCTGTAAACCAGTTAGCTTGATGGTAATTATTCAATGCTGAAATCTGTTTTTGCCTTCACTGACAAAATAAAGCTGGAGTTAAAAAAAAACCAGCATCAAATCCCAGCCTTGGATTTATTTTCCATTATGGCATGTGGGGTTTACTGGTGCAAGTAGCACCAGAAAAAATCACTCAAGTCTGTACTTAACTCACAGGCAACTGCAGTACAGGCAGGACTTGTAGCATCAATTTGAAGTGGCCCAACAGTTTCCATGATAAGCTCATTTAAAGTTGCATCTGCAACATTTGATTCCTCATTTCATGCCTGAGATTATGGAGATGTGTTGAGTGCTCGCTGTGCAGATGACAGGGAAACACATTATTCTACCCCCATGGAAAACAAAATCTGCTTTCTTGTAAGTCTTATTTCAAATCATGAATTTCCCAGTCTAGGGGGATAGAGTACTGCAGATGTCATTTCCTGTCTCTCTAACAAGCTCCCCCAAAATGGCCAAGGTGAACAACAATGAAAGTAGAGCCTTGGATGCCTCAAGCACTGAAACTCCCAGGGCTGGGGCACACAGACAGCAACAACCAGCAGAAAGGACTTCTCTAGCTCACCTGGCATCACTAGGTATCTTTGATGCCTAAATGAAGCTACAGTCTCATTTCAGTTCCATACCAAACCTGCAAAATTTATCTTTAATAAATACCTCTGAAATTCAGTTTAACCAACAAAGGAACAAATACACAAACTTGGGACTGCCACATAAATAATTTTATGAGTTAGTGCAGAAAGCAGGTTGTGATTCAAGACATTGGGACATACAAACTCTCTGCTTGCTGCATGACCTCAGACAAGTAATGCTGCTTATTCTTTTAATACTTCTGTTCCCATGCAATTTCTTCCTGTGAAAGGAGGGCACAAGGATAGTGAATCAGATTTCACCATTTAGGCAGATATCAAAATGCCTGTGAAAAGGGGACTCATATGAGAAAGTGAGAGAATCAAGGTTCTTATGGTTGAAGTCACCAGGTAAAAATTAATCACACTTAAAATGGGGCTGACTGTAACATATTTGATAGCACACAGACCCCAACTTGTGTACATGTCAGAATCCCTTTGAGTGACAGGAATTTTACAGCCCCACATCTTTTCCTTCAGTAGCTGATTATTCCTCCTGACATTCGCACAGTTCTATTTCCCTTTTGTGCTGAGGAAAAGGCACCTGTGCTTCTCCAGTCATTTAAAATATCCAGATTCTGCTTTTGAACTTTCCTTTGCCCCAGTTTCTTGTCATCACTGCTTAGTTATCAGCACGGGGAAGCGAGCAAGTCGCTTTCTCTCTTCCCTCAGGCAATACCATTGCTGCGCTTTGATTTGCGTCACAGAGACAAAAAAAGTAGAACAGCTGCAGCCCTTAATTGCAGAAACCACGTATGTGAGGCCAAGCTGCAGTTTCACTGTTGCTCTTTCAGCTAGAAAAATCATTAAAGGCCCAGCCCTGCTTCCCCAAAACCACATTTCCCAGCTTGTACACTAGAGCAGTATACAGTTCAGACAGTGAAATATGGTAAAAAATTCAAAATATTAATCCTTTCAAGTAGAATAAAGGCAAGATTCAGAAATAGATTCTTATTCTATGTCACCTGAGTGCTTCCCACAAGAGTGTTAAAGGAACAAATCCATCACTGCTTGTGCCTGTTCTCCAGAGCTCTCTTTGGAGAGGATGGATGGGCACAGCCAATTTTTTCTGCTTGCTAAGGTGGGCTGCTGCAGTGGGAAGGGTCAGGTGCCTGGCTGCTGTTTAGGTGCAGGTAGCACAGTTTTGTTAATAATTACAAGATCTAAGGGCCACCTCTGTAATTTGCAGTGAGGGGAAGACCAATAGGTTTGGCAACACATCCCAGGTTCCTGGGGACAGCTTTCCCAAATTTGAGCCCTGATTCTTTCACACAAACACACTCCTTTTTACACATCCATAGGTGAGCTCCTGCAGCAAAACAGAGTGGCTTTCATTACCTGGGCATGGAACTGAGGAGCTTGACTTGCTGGGAATTCCCAAACAGTGAAAGCTGGTCACTGTGATCCAGCCCTGGCCAGGAAAACCATGCCTATGGCCAGACCAATACTGATTTGGAATAGAAAATTCATCCCCAAGTTTATTACCTTCAGCATATAACGTCTTTTTCCTATTGAAACTCTTTCTTGCAGGTATATAGTCCCTCTGGTTCTAAGTAGCTGTTTTTGAGGTTTTCATGAAGATGTTCATCTCCTTCCCTACTGTCCAAGTTACAAGGTGGTCCCAGAAAGTATTTCAAGATGTAGTTTGTTTACTCTGTAGAGCATTAAAAAGACAGCTTTATGCTGAGAAGGATCATCATCTTTTTCTTCTAAAGAAAAGAGCAGTTCTGTGATGGATAATGTGTTAATACATTAATATTTAAGAAAAAGGAGTAAGTTTATGGGGGTGGGTGGTGCAAATATGAAGCATAGAAAGAACACAACACACTAAATAAGAGAGGGCCATTAATTAGAATCCTAAACAACATAATGATTAATTACATTAGAGAGAAAGCTTCCAGTACCTCAAGGCCTTAGCAAATCACTACACAAATTCAGATGCAGGATGCTTTCAGACTGTGCACTCAAAACTTACACCTGCAGAAGCCATGTGCTGGTGATGCAACAGCTGGATAAATCTACTCCACCATCCAGCCTCCACCAGCTGACTCAAGAACAGCAAGGAGCATGAGAAATTTGTCATTATACTGTAATCATATGCATGTTGCTGATGCTTACACAGCCCTGCTTTCATGAGGAAAAAAAGCCAAAAAAAAAAATGTCCCCACTGAAAAGAGTGCCCTGTTCTAGTGGTATTTACACTGCTGCAGAAGCACAAGGTTTGGATTGCCAATATGGACTATTCACCACCAAATTCACAGGAAAATGCAAGCTGCAAAAGGTTGTGCTTACTTTAACTTCTTGACCAAAAGGTAAAACTTCTAGACAACTTTGCAGCTCTGTTTAAAAAATATTTTGATCCTGATGAAATCTGTCGTTTTAAAAAAACCACACTTACTACCTTGAAAAAAACCCAGCACTGTTTCATTGGTTCAAAGAACAACAACAAGAAAAAACCCTAAGTCTCTAAGCTGGAAATTCTGTAATTGTTTTCCCTACATTACTTGCTTGTACAGGGTGAATATGGGGAAGGTTCTGATCTTTACTGTCCTGTTCTCAGCACATCCAACCCCTCTTTTCAGGAGGGCTCAATTCTGCCCTGACTACAGGGTGCTCAGTCAGGAATACAGTTTTTTCCCTATTCAAGGGCATTGCTTGATCATACCAAATAGCTTTGGCTTAAAGCACAGATCTGTCCATTTTTATGAGTACTCACTTTGGTGCCTCACAACTGAGCTCTTTGCTCTAGGCAGTTCTATGACTTCTGCTCCTGAACATGCTTTGTTCCTCAATCTCCTTCCAGAAAATAGGAAGGAACAGCCTGACAGCAGAAGGGAAAACACAGCAGAAACCTCTGTATCAGAGCTCTCCTCACACATCTGCTTCCAGGTCTAGATATACTTTGGGGCTCACATTTGCTTGTTCCAATCAAGTTTTGTCATGGGAAATTTTGACAGATGTGGAGAATAACAATGTTTTTCACCTACAGTGAAATGTTCTGAAGGCAAGATGCCTAGTGGTTAATTTCCTCCTTTTGGTAAATATGTATATAGCCTGTCCTGTTTTTTGACTCGAATGATATTTGAAGTATTTTTAGATGCAACCACTGGCTAGACCAAATATTCTCCCTTTCCTGAAATAGCAGCTCTATTTTATGGTCTCTGAAGCATCCTGGCTTTCCCTGCCTCAACTGCCACTCAGTTCTGCTGAACTGCTCAATCAGTGCTCTTCCCCACACCTTCAGGGGTGCTCCCAACTCTACACAGCCCACCTCAGCCTCTGACTACCAGAGCTATGTTTCAGTGAGCAGTAACACCCAGACAATCCAGCTACTGGTCTCATCTGGGCAGAAGAGAAGACAATATGATGGTATTTCTACTCATCCCAGATTTCTTGACAAAGAGATGGTCCCGGAAAAATGGACTTGTTCTCCAACACAGCCAGCAAGAAGAGATTGGTAGCAGGACAAGTTGATTCCCCCATGGGCAATGAAAATCTTACACCAAGGATGGAGCTGACTCTGAAGAGTGCTGGCTGAATTCTGTGTCTGCCTTGCAGATGAGTACCTAATGTACCTTGATTTCATTCAAGTTTAACGAAAGCATCACGGAGGAACAAGGTGTGCATGCTGAAAAGGCACCAAATGGTGACATGTTTGTACTGCTGTTTGGCTAGAACAATACAGCATTTATCAAAAGTTAAACATTTACTCAAAACAGGGCTTCTGAACACTTTCTGTCACCGTGTAAATTGCTGTAATACAGCGTGAAGTTCCATGCAGAGGAGCACACACAATGGGAGAGGTAAAACAATTCTGCTAACCTGACCCAACACTTTTTGCTCTGTTTTCTTTCTTTTCTGAGCATGGGAAGAGTGGGATAAGACTACTCCATGCTTGTCTTAAAGGAGATAATAAATTATAACAGCATCTTTTCCCGTTTGATTTCACCCTTATTTAACTTAGTTAAGGAGACAAAAATAATACAGACAGTGGTACAACAGAGAAAGTAATTGACTTAGGATTTGTTAGCCCTGTGGCCTTGATTCAGTTTCAGCTTTTGTATCTAGATGCCTAAACAGAAGGAAGAGTCAGGAAGAAAAAATTACACAGTCCAAACAATTGTTTGTACAGGACATATCAGTAAAGTGTCAACCAACTTATCCTGCTTCTGGATGGCAAGGAATTTCCCCTAGGGTAGCAGACTGTGACATGGGCACCACAAGTGTAAGGTGTTGGGATATAGAAACCCTTCTTCTGCCATTTCTCAGCTTAGAAGGGCAGCAGCTTGTCCCAAGAGGGGTCATAAAGCAGCCCTGCCACACAAAATCTGACTGGCTTTTTTCTCTGGCATGCAAACTTTAAGACTGGTATTACTTTAGCACTGTCAGTTGAGTGATGCTGATTTTCAGGAGTGCTCCAGCAAGGACTCAAGGAATTTAGTCTTTGCTTGAGCCAATTCTTGAGACACATATGCTCCTAGCCTCCAGAGGCAAAGGACTGGCCTGAAATCCATGAAAAAAAGGCCTGTAACTTGCATATTCCTTCTTATCACCACTGCTCCAGTGTTTATGTATTTACATACAGAACCAATATATGATGACAAGTCATCTTAGACTTCTCCAGGGAGAAAATGCCACGAAAACCTCCCTCACCCTCAAAGGGTACAAACTGGCAGATGGACAACTGCAGCTGAGACAAGCATAAAGCTGAAGAGCTTTCCCAAATGTACTGGCTGTCCTGCCTTACCCCCAGTGGTGTGTTTCTTCCTTTGTGTTGTCATCTGAGGCAGACTCGAAGGAACGAGTGCATCCACAGGACCTGAGAGCACAGAAATGCATTTAACAGGCGCCATGGAGGCACTGCAGTAATTACCTAACGTGCAAGGTCACAGTGTGCTGCACTAAATCTTCCATGTATTGTCAACAGGCAATTTCTGCAGGACAAAAGCACAGGCAACATTGTTTTGCTCACCTATTATAGCAGCCTCGCCACCAGAATCATTGTAAAAACAGGGTATGTGTTTAGAGAGGAAAATAATCTGAATTTCGTCCTCAGGCCATGGGCTCTCCATCCCTCCAGCTTCTCCCAGTGAACACAGTGGTTTCACTTACACAGGGCTCGTGTTTCTGCCATCTGCCCACCATACTGCTGGGGAGCTTTGAAAAAGGACCAAACAAAGCTGAGCTTGTCTCTCTCCACCAGCCAAAGTGAGGCCTGAACTGGCACCCAGCAGGCAGTCTCTACATCAACAACTAGTCAGGAGTCTGTGAAGGCTAAAAACAGCAGATCTTCTTTCCAAGCAATAATTTAAACAGAGTTGAGGCTATATCAAGAGCTGGAAAAGGGTCTGTTGAAAGAGTCAGGGAAGGGGGGGAGGACCCCATCAACTACCTGTGTGATAAAACTGAGGCAGCACAAAAATCCAGCTGGCATCCAGCAGGAACCAAAGATTTATTCACACTCCTTTCTGCAGAGCCCCTCGACTTAGAGCTACTGTAAGAAGCCTCTCCTAATTCCAGGTATTAAGTGGCTAATGGCATCACAAGGGAGGCTTTGTCACAGTTACATATTTTCCTGTTCCAGCAGGCAGGAAGGAAAGACAGCGACTGGGAAGAAACAATAATAAAAACTAAATGTATTTGTATGAAATGAATTAACACAGACAACAACTCCATAAGAGGAGGATGAAGAACTCCAATATGATCAAGATCTTACCCAGAAATAGAAATTCTATGTGAGGTACTTGGGAGAGGCACTCAGACAATTGTTATCTCCCATTCAGTTTGAGGCTGGGCAAGCAGCTAGGGCCAAAACCACCAAGTTCAGTCAGTTGCTCATCACTAGAAGTTGATATAGCAGTGATAACAGGTGTCTGTGGCATTAGTATAAAAAAAAAAGTCTTTGAACAAACTAAAAGGAAATTTCCAAACCCAGACTTTATGTCAAAAAAACCCACAAAAATACCACAGGGTGCTCCATCACTCCCTCGGCTTGGAGTGTACTTTATTTTCCAGTGAGTAGGGCCATGAAACAGGAAAAGCCCCAGAACTGGATCCCACAGAACACAGCACTTCTGAATAGCTGCTAACAACATGGAGATAAGCCCTAGCTGGATGTTGAGTAAAGAGCTGCTGGCATAAAAATCATGTGTAACACAAACCAACCAGAATATACACATTGATCTTACCATCTTAAGGGGATTCAGTCTACTGAAACACACAGCTTCTTCATCAGTTATCAAAGATAGAAAAAGAAGGTGTGACTGCACACTGGAAAGACCTAATTGTTTAAAAAAAAAAAAAAAAAGGCAAATAAGAAATATTAAAAGAAGCAATAAAATGGAGAACTGAAGCGAATCTTGTAATTTTCAGATCAAAATAAATTAACGTGGTCTGAAAATTAAAAACATCCCAGATTAAAACTCAGTCAGCCACACCATTAGTACATTCCTCCCAGACTGAGTGGTCTGAGGAATTTATAAATTTGGCATCGTATAAAATGTGCTATTCCTGGCAGGTCTTCGAAGCAGAGGAAGTGGAAGGGCCAGAACACAGGCAGAGCAACAGGGCCAGCTTGGAGAGCACAGCCATGGGCTATCTGCTGGCACTGGAAATGGTTTAAAGAGTCCCAAACCCAGAGCACAGAAGAGGGTTAACAAGTTGGGCTAATCGGTCTCCCCTTGGATCAAGCTACAGCTGTGATACATGTTGGGGTTTGTAGGAAATCCATAGCAAGTTTAGTCATGTAAAATTTATGGGTAACAGCTTTTTTTCATTCATTTAATTAAAAAGTACAAAAGTCACGAGCTGACTTTTAAAAGGTTTAATAGGGACCAATTCTGAACTACAAAAACCTAAATATTTTCATTTTTCCATGCTAAGGCAACACTTCCGGGAAAAAACCTTAAAAACACAAAAATAAAACAAAACAACCACCCCCCAATCAAAACAACAAACCAAACAGAAAATTCAAAGAAGCTTTCTGCACAAAATTATCTTTCACCAACACCCTCAAGGGGATGGAAAGACTTGAGTGGCATCTGTCACACACAGCAGCAAAAAGGTAGATGGCAAAGAAAAAATGGAAGACACAAAAATATGCAAATATCTGAACTACCAGGAGGGTTTGGATAGAGGGACTCTTGCAAATGACATTATTTGCACACAGCAATGACATCTACAATGGAAACACAAAGCTTTTCTTGGTTGGGCTTGGTTTTTAACATTTGGAGCATTCATTGCAAGCGTACTGCTTCTTCCAATTTTTAGGAAGAACATCTACATATTACAAGAGGAAGGAACTCACTTCAAGTACACAAAAGAAGTCCTCCACTGAATTTCCAAGTGAAGGCAAACAAAAGACTACAAAGTTACTGGTATCTCTTCAAACTACTCCATGTCAGAGCATATTAAATGTACCAAGTCCATCACACAATTTACTGCCACAGATCCAATCTCCATCAACCCAAGAGTTGTGTCAGCCTTCATGAGCTACTCTTAGACATTGATCTATGCCCCTGTGACAGAAAGTATCTCTACTCATCACTCATTAAGGGCTGAAAAAGTGAGAGTACAGCAGTCCCTCACTCCAGCCAAAGAGGAAGAAATGCTCTTGTGCTTGGCAACAGCTTTGTCCTGCTTTTCTACAATTAACCAAACTGTTGCCCAAGATATCATGGGCCTAAAGATTTATTTCTTATTGAAAAGGCTGTTTTGCCTATGGCAGCTGTTCCTATTCCAAAATATGTTCAAGAAAGATGACCAACCTCATGGAAGTGTCTCCTGGCAGTGCCTGGCATGAGGTGGGAGGGTGAGGAGCTCTGAGTTAGGGACTGAAGGGAAATTTGTCTTCAGAAGTGTGCTCCTCAAAAGATGTTTTGGAGCCAGTTCCCCAGCTGCTCCTGACACAGACCAAAATCCCACACAGAAACATACAAAATATCTGCCTCAGAAGACAAACAAGGGAACCTGAAGCACTGCAGCAGGAAAATATTCTCCAGGTTCCCTGTGTGTCCCAACCACGTTAGCTCTGCAGACCCTTTGGCATACCTGGCACCATGTCCCACCCCACTCCCTCCATTCCCTGAAGATCATAAGAACACCTCTGATTTGCAGAAGGTAGAACATATGGAGAAAGAGAAGATCCTTTAGGTTTAGTGGCCAAGGAACCTATGAAATTCTCTGTTTCTAAAAGCGAGGAAAGGCAAATGCAATGGGATGAATCAGAGGTGCAAGAGACACTAAGAAGAAAGGAAGGAAACAATAACCAAAGAATGAATTTCTTCACACTTCACACATCCTAATGCTGCCTACTTCCTTTGCACTCCCTCAGCTGAATTTTTGTCCATGTAAATAAGCACATTCAATGGGAATTCAGCTCAGGACGTTGCTCCCATTCCTGTGTCATGCATTTAATTGAAATGTACAAAACTTTAACCCATTTTGGTGGAGTGACTATTATTACAAACTTCATATTTTTCCTAAAGCTCCAGCTGCTGGAACTGTAAGACTCTGTGAGAATCCAAAGGTCTCAGTTGCAGGATTTTTGTTTTGTTTATTTTAAAAGATATCTCAAGTTCTCATGCTTGTGGAGAAATAAAAATAAATAAAAAGAAAAAACTTAAAACCATGACTTGTAGGTTTATTGAAGGCTCAGAAACCAGAAGAGGATAGAAAAAAATATTTTCTGTATTTAAAAAAAGCTTATGATTCTTTTAGTTTCCTAACTGCAAACTTCTTGGTTTTATTCTGTAGTACCTTCTCTCCAATGACTCTTTTTTGTAGAATCAAATTATTCCTCAATAAAGTGACAGATTAGAGGGCTCATTCTTCCTGTAGCTTTACTGAAGGTGATCATATTTGATGAGTCCAAAGTCATTTCTCTTCCACGTAAACAAGAAGTAAAATTATTTCAAGGGTTAGTTTAGACCACAGTGCAGGAGATGAGGGGGAAGACACAGATCTGCTACAAGACTTCTTAGATAAAATATAAAAAAGGTAACAAAACATTTATGTAGCCTCAGAACCAAGCAACCAGGCCACACGTGTGTGTGTGTGTGTGTGTGTGTGTGTGTATTTTTATATTAAATTATATACAAGCACATCTTGGCCAAATTAAGTTTTCAGTTAAACTCCCATTACTAAGACAAAGATTACATGCAGTTAATTAAAAAAGACCTTCTAAGAATTCTTGCTGAGTAAAACAAACTACAGCTATATAACAGTGATGGAGACATTTACCAAAATTCACTCGGACCACTGTGCTGGCTAAAGAGGTGAAGCATTGGAGAAGAGGGCAGAGAGGTGCATTGCCATCTCACTGCTATGCTGCAATCCCAGAAACCCTGGCTGGCTGAAGAGGATCTACTCAGTTCACAGAGCTGCTTCAAAAAAAGAAAAGAATTCCACCCATTTTCAAATGTGCTGTAAGATTTCCTCTCCCTCCCCTGCAGTATCAAATGCTACTGACCACAGCTGGAAAAGACATATAAAATGGGATGGAGCCCTGACTCCTAACAGTACAAACCCACTAATGAGAAGTTATTAAAGATATCTTATTCATTTCACCCACAAGAACACTTTCTCAAAAAATTTATTGTCAATGTAGGCCTCAGCCTGAATGGTAAAGCCAGGATCTTGAAGCATCCTCAATTTTTTTAACATGTCTAAGGAATTAAAAATCAATTGCTTTCATCTTCAGGGCAACAACTCAGGCCAAAGGAAGAAAGCAAGGAATTGTTTCATTTGGCATTCTCTTGTATCAGAACATTTACCAAACAGCTCTTACGTAGAACTTGTCATGGTGATTCATTTTATTGCATCCAAGCCTGTTGTACTGCCCCAGTAGGTATTCCAACTACAAATGAGTCATAAAACCCCTGAAAGTGGTGTTTCGTAGAAAAGGCTGAATTCTCCATCAAAGGAGTGTCAAAAAAATTAAAAGAGAAAAAAAAAAGAAAGCACCATTACTTGGGGTTGAGGGGGCTGGAAAAAAGAAAAAGAAAAAAGAAAAAGAATACATGAATAAATAATGTGGAAGTAAACAAAGTCCTTGCCGTGTTGAGCACAGATGTTCTACAGCATTTATAAAGTCTCTGGTTACACAGTCAGGGCCATTTCCCCAAGGGAAGAAAAGCTCTGTATTGCACAATATGGCAACATGCACACATAGGGAATATGCATTGACTTGTTGGCACTGAGGAAAAAAGATCTGGAAGAAAAAAAATCACCAACCTAATCTACAACAATTCTAAACAAACAAACCACCTGGTGCTGCCAGAGGACTTGCACAGAGATGATTACACCGGAGTGGAAATTCTTACAGAGTCAACGTTCAGCTTGCTGTGTTGGACATCTACCTAAACACAATCCATTTGGCCTCCCTGAAGCAGCTACGTGGATTAGAGAACAGCCTATTATGAAGTGCAGACCCTGAGTAAATCATTGCCCTCGCTCAGTTCTGGGACAGAGAACAAGCTGTTCCGCTTCGCCCCGGACTTCTCCCGCGCGCTCGGCGCGGGCGCGGGCTCCGCGCGCCTGGGACCCGCGCCCCTTCCTGCACCGAGGTGTGAAGGCAGCAGGGCAAGTAACAATCGTGCTGGCATTAAAAGATGTGCAGCAAAGTGAGCCTGCAGGACAGGGATGAGGTGCAGCACATGGTGGAGCAGAGCACAGCACGTCCATAGGGCTGTTTGAACATGAAGCCAGCGGGCACGGCTGCCCACGGGACACAGAGCAGCCCACGGCTCTCTGCTCTCTCAGGGCTGCAATAAATAACCACAACAGCAGCAAACTAAGGGGGAACTCCTACTTTCCTGCAAGCATGACAGCATGAGACACTTGCATTCACTCTCCCTCTCCAAAGGTAGGCACATATGAACAGGTAGCTAAATGCCAGTCTTACAAGACTCAGAGATAGCTGTTCTACACTTGCTGCACTGCAGCACAGGGCTAGTGCAAATACCCAAAACAATACAGCTGAAGAGTCAGCCAGGGTTTGTTTTGCTCAGCTGGAAAAAAGCCTTTTTGCTTCTGGTAAGGAAGCCAGCTCAGTGTGCCCACATCTCAGGGCATGCAGACATTCTTTGGTGCTATACAAGTACCAAAACCAGCTACCTTACTCCAGTGTTAGTGCCTTCAGATTTATTCACACCAAGTCATCCCTTCTGTTGAAAGACCAGGATTTCCACCCAGCATTTCCAGCTGATCCCAGTGTGACAACTTCAATCTGAAAATCAAAAAATCCCTGCTGTCCAGTTCAAGAAAGCAAACCATTAGTCAGAGCAATCTCCCAGCAGTAAGAAACCACTGATTGAATTTTCGCTCCACCCAATTCAAAGGTCACAGAGTAGTTTTCCATCCTACATTGCTCTATACCATGCAGACCAGGAAGCTGAACCAAGCCTTCCACATCTGAAGCCAGTCCCTGAACAGCCTACCATGCATCTGCACACTCACGTGCACACACTCTCTCTCTGAGTTTCTTCAGAACTCTCTTTCATTTTACCCTGGAAAAAAATAGCAAAACTGACGAGTCTTGCAAAATACTTTGGCTCAAAAAATAGCAACAACAACAACAACAAAAAATTTCAACAAAATTCCAAGCCCAATTTTTTTGAGCAATGCCGGTATTGACATCAACTGTCAAGATAGCAAAACCAAAGTGCACTGGCAGAGTAAAACTAATAATACAAGAGTATGAGCTAATTAGGATGGAAAACAGACTTCTGTGGCATTAAGTTGGTATTGCTCAATGTTTGTGAGGTTTCAGGTGGTGTTAGACAGGTCTGGAATCCCCACTCCTATACTAGCATGTGTCTAGAGCAAATACTATACACTCATCAAAGTTGCCCTAATATTTTCAGGAATGCAAAGATGAGCTAATAAAAACTAGATTTTAACATAGCCTATTTTTTAAATCATCAGAAAAAGGGGTATTCTGTTTAGAAAGCTGTTTTACTTTCACTGACTGCAGGGATGGAAAAAAGAGAAAGCAGAGAAAAAAAGACTCAGAAGCCACATTCCTACTCCTCTGCCTTCTTGAATGACTCCATTATGAGGCTGAAAAGGAGATTTAATTAAATCAGTTCCACTTACCAACCAAACTTTACCTGTTTCTTTGCCAGAGACACCATTCCTTCGTGTTCCCAAAGGAGTGTTGAGAGGAGGGAGAGAAGAGCAGCAAAACTGGATTTTAAAAGTAAGAAAGCAGAGGGGGCTTTAACTTTTAACCCAATGAAAAAAAAAAAAAACCCTGTGGAAAAAAACCCAAACAGAGATATCAGGCATTCATCAGTGCCAAGGCACCACTGCTACGACTCTTCTCCTGAAGATCCAGGATACCACATGCAGAACTCTTGGATACTAAAAATAAGTAAATATTCTAAAAAGGCTTCTGCTGAATTGTACTTTCACAGCAGAAGCTGGGCAAGGTCCAAGAAGAACCATGAAACTGAGGCTTTCTGTATATTGCAGCCATTAAAATATGCAGCAAGTTAAAAGACTGCAAGGAAACCCTGTACTGTGGTAGCCCCTGCTAAACCTCATAACCATCTCTTTCTCCTCAACTGTTGTATGAGGGGAGAAAAATTATTACCCACTGAAAATTAAGAATCAACTTCTTTAAACAGATGAGTCAGCAGATGTAAACTTCAGCAAAGCTAATTCCCCAGGCTGCTGACATCACCACACACACACAGAGACCACCTAGGAATTACTGCAGGCATGCTACTGTTCTGAAAAACATGGAATAAGGAGCAGAACCACCTCTGTGATGGCAGGTGTTGTTTCACTGTGATTACCCAGGGTAACAGAGCTGCTGATTACCTCAAATAGTCTGAGTGCTGTGCATTTTGCTCTTCAAAAGCTTTCATGTAGCATCAGCTCACACCTAGCTGTTTTTGACAACAGAGTTGGCATTGCTCCGGTTCCCTGCTCAGTCAAAACAAGTCCCAGCACTGTCAGGGGCTCCAGAGCAGCTGCTGAGAGCAGAGGGGGATCCATTCCTGCAGAGGCACAGGTCACCTCTGCCCAGCCACGCTCTCAGCAGCTGCCTTCACCCACAGCTCTGAGGGGGCTCAGGTATCACCCGCAGCTGGGAAGTCTGAACTGTCAAATTCTATCAGCCACAACCCAGATTTTTGCCCCAAACTGCAGTCAGCTGGCTGGATTAGGAAAAGAAGAGAAACACGGTGTTGTCACCATGCTCGCTGCAAATAACACTAAAAAATTGCAACTCTGTTATTCCCCATAGAGCAGGAGAAAAATGCCATTGTTAAAATAATTTGCTGATAAAACACCTATGATATGAGTTGGGCTTGACCAGAGCCACCCATGTAGGCCAGACCCAGACAGAGCCATGAGGCCACACATGTTTTGGACCATGCCAGACCTCCCCAGTCATGACACAACCCCCCTCAACCTGGCTTTACCCCAAGTTTCACTTCTGCATGAGGAGAGGGAAGCCCAGGGTCACCCATCCCTGAACCTCTGTGGGCTGCCTGAGCTTCACAAAGCTCACCAGTTGCCCAATTTGATAATAAATCACACTGTTGTCTCTGCCCTGACATTACAATGTAGGTTCACATTCACTGCTGGACACACACCATGCCACTGCAGGATGCCAATTCTCATGAACAAAAGATCCAGCTAGTTAAACAGAAAAATAAATCTCAGCTGCTAATAGGAGGGAAGGGAATTTTCAGTCCAAATAGCTGCAGGATTTCTTAAGAATATTTTTTTTCTAGTTGGAATCATTCAGACCTAAAAGAGGCCTGTTACACCAAGCACAGTAAGTTAAATCCACAGCCACATCTGAAATAGGCATCTGGCTTACTCATGAGAGACTGCATTTTGCACTTTACCTAAACATCTAAAAAGGCAATGCCTACAGACTTCACAAATACCTTTTTTTGCAGAAATGTAATAGTACCTTATAGACAAGGAAAACAACATTTGTCATATGGACAATATGGACAATCAGAAAATGTTTCAGCAAATTGTGTTTTATTTTCTCTACTTCTTTAAACAAAGAGGAGAAAAAGTAGACTGAGCTGCTCACTATCTGTTTTGCAGATTAAGGTGACACTGACAAATGAACAGTCAATTTGCCAAAAATTCAAAGAATTAACTTTGTACAAGGAAACAGAGATACTGAATGTATTACAGCTGCCTTTGACTTTATAATGCAAAGCACTGTGCTGAACCATGGAAATCAGAAAGCCAAACCGACTTGGAAACAGATCAGTCTGCATTTCACTGTAAGCAGTAAACAGGAGAAAAGGCTTTGAGTTTTAGGGATTTTTTTTTTAAAGCATAATATAACAAAGAAAAAGCAGCTCTTCCCACCTGCCATCAAACTGACTATCTGCCTTTTGATATTTGTGTCTTTCACAGCAAATAAACTATTTATCACTTTCCTGGTAAGCATTCAGTGCCTCCCCAGTAATTGTGTACTCAGTTTATATTTGAAGTGCCTTTGCAACACATGCACTGCCTGCCTGAGAAAACAGCTCATTTCTCTAACTCATCCCTACTCAAACAAAGCACAAATTGGAGTTTGACCATGTCACCACATAAAGAAATCGTCAGGAGATTTAAGCATAAATGATTATACATTCTTAAAGCTTTAAAACTATTTCAAGACCCAAGGTGTTTTAGGTTAGGACACTGTTCTTCATGGCTTGGGATTCTCTTCATGGGAATCTGCAAACAAAATACAAACAAACAAGAGGACAGTACTCAGCTACTCTGGCACGACTGTTCAAAGCCCTGTGCTGTATTTACCTCAAGTCACATTAACAGATGCTCTTGGTCCTTTCTACTCTAAGAAATATGTATGACCTTTCACAAGATCCCCTGCAAACTTGATGTGGTCAAAATTAAGAACAGTAATTTCAATTTTTACTAATATATAACCCCCTGCTCCCCACTTCCTGACGCACTTTTGGGCACTGTCCTGCCGGGGGATGGAAAAGAGCAAGGAAACACAAAGTTACCTAGCGTGACTTGGAACAGAGGGCCTCTGTTCGGGTGTAAAAACCACAGAGTGTTTTTAAAAAGTTGCAGGCTAGCAGGCCAGCTGATGGGAGGAGCAGGGAGATTCACACTGCGTGTCGGTGTCACTGCTGAGCTGTCACACCGTGCAGCACGGAGACAAACACTGCACATGGGAAATAATTGTCAGTTACTTCAGGCTGTCAAACATTTCAATGGAACATTGTCATCTCGGCGGCAGACAAGTAAAATAACTGTGTTTAAGCAAGCCTACGTTCATCCAAAACACACCTCACAAAATCACGGGGGGGGTGGAGGGAGGGCAAATAGAAAGCACCCTTCATCTGCCCTCAGAACACACTGAAAGTTCATGACAAAGCCTTTAATGCCACGTTTTGTGCCCTTTTGTGCAGCATACCTGCTAAAGCAACATAAATCCTCAAACCACGGTAGCACAATGCAGCTGTGTCTGAAAAGCTGTGTTATTTCAGCTGGCAGAGACAAGATGAAACTGAAAAAGAAACACACTGGTGCATACAGAGCCTCAGATCCACAGGCAGGACAGGCTGGTTGTAGATGGAGAAGATTCAAAGCCTACCATGGAAACAGCTGGTGCCAGCACGGCACCACTTGGTTCTTGGGGAAAATTCCTTGACTGACCATGCAGGAGCCACTCTGGCAGTCCCCTTGCTCCACCTGAGCTGAGATGAAAGCCCCTTTGCAGCTCCACACCCCACACTCACACAGCCAGAGCAGGTTTTCTCACCAGCCCCATCCCAAGTTTCCTGTAGCAGAGTCTCAGACCTCTGGATCCTTAAAGCAATTTATTCATTGCACAGTAGCAGAGAAACAGCTCAACTTGGTGTCTTCGAGAGGGGAACCAGAACAAAGGAACTCCTGGGCTTTTATCCACCTAGTCTAAGCACAGGAAAGTCTGGGATCTTCCTGCTGGATCTCTGGCTCCTGCTGTGCCTGTGAGTGTCCAGTCACCTGGATGTGCCACAGGTCCCCGTGCCCTTTATTATCAGAAGGGTTGGCAGTTCACAGCCCGGAGCTCAACCTGCAGCTCACACAGCACTGCACCCCAAGCTCCCTGCACTGAGTGTGCTCCCCAACAGCTTGGAACATGGACATCTGGGGCACTCAAGTGGCTCCACAGCCACCCTGGGGGTGCCAGCCAGTTCTGTCCCACATCAGGACAGCTCAGATGTACCCAAAGCTCGGGAGGAGAGCCCCAATACTCCTGCTGAGGACCATGACTGGCCCCTCCAAGAAGCCCCCCTTGCTTCCCTCACCACAGAACAGGGCTTTGTTAACTCTGCTCAAGGCTGTAGGGATGTTGTTATCCCTGAAGATCACTCCCTTTCTGCTGCTGCAGGGGAGGCAAAATGCTCTGGCTCCTTACTCCACGCTAAGTCCACCCCTGGAGTTCCTGATTTAAGTACAGGCAAGTCACCTACCTGATCTGTGCCACAAAATATCCACCTGCAGAGGAACAACAACGCTATTTCCTCACTCCATCATCTGCTGCTGTACACTGCACAGACCTCAAGGCAGGGACACCAACAACTACAGCTGGAGCAAACCATGACAGATGTTGTACACCCTGGCAGATGTTGTCTTGGCCCAAGCTGGTGCCTCCAGAGTCTTTCTGGTTGTATCTGTACCTTGTGAGCACCTGGACTGGGCAGGTTAAAAAGAGCTGATAAAAGTGGAGTGCCACAGAACCCAGGGGGGAAAGCTGAAGTTGAGAGCAATGAAATTGGTAAAACAAACAGTTTTGGAAGGGCTCTCCAGCTCTGAAAAAGCCAAGAGATTTGCAACATGACCACAAATGGCCAAGAGCTGTCTTCTCCCAATACTTAACATCTAAACCACCAGTGCAATTAAAAAGCAAGTATTTTTGTGAGTTAGAAAATGGAAAATAAAAATTGCTTGGTTTTTGTTTAGTTGGTTTTTTGTAAGTTATTCTCTGTTTCTGGAAGCCTGATTTTTATTAATGTAATATTTCTGTTAGCAGCCTCGTCTACGTAAGGCATCTGTAGAAAGTTTTTATTGTTAACTTAATAGTGAAAATCTAATAGAGGTTCTATTTGAATTTTCCTATTAAATTGACGTCAATCGCAGTCTGAGAATCAGATTGTTACAACCCAGACTATGAAACAAATGCTCAAGTCAGATGCTATAAATGTAGCCACTGCACACTGGTAAGTGTGTTTTAATATTTTTAATCAGGTCTCTGGGTAGAGCCAAGATACACTTGGCATAGAGATTAGGGGAAAAATTATAAAAATGTAGGTGTTTTTACTTGGAAAGTCAATTATAATTTATTTCCAGAAAAACTGTAAAAAATAAAAAAAAAAAAAGGAATGCACACACAGAATTGCACTTTAGCAAGTAGAGGTACAAATAGAGAAGTAACTAGAGCCTACAAAGGAAAGGGAATAAGGGAATCCTATGGCAGCATTGGAGCAGCTGAATGGACTGAAGAGTGGTACAGTAACAAGAAAAGAAATTGTGTGTAGGGAAAGGAGATTTTTGGTTGGAGATAAGAAGAGTTTCCTGAGAACAGAATTACAAGAAACCTGAAAATTCCAGCTAAGATTCCCCTCAAAGGGACACCAGGGTCCTGTACCTCATCAAAACTTTATGCACTTTGGAAGAAACTCATCCAAATTTGTAGATTTTTACAAAGAGACCAGCAGAAAAGCAGACAAAATAAATACATCACCAAGTGGTAACGAAGAGCTGTGCTGGAAGAGGGATGGCTGGGATGGCATCCTTTCCCTCTGCTGTGCTGGTCTCCAGAAATCTGGAGCATGGCAAGGGGTCCCAGGGCACACAGCACTGGTGCTGCTCTTGCCAAAAGCCACAAGGGGATCAAAGAGAGCTCAGAAGAGTAAACAGAAAGTCAACACATACACATGGCTCTATAGTTTACAATTGTTTACTGCCACAAAGAGGGCCTGAACCCTTATCAGATTTCAAAACCTTTTAGGCATGTGTGAATGGATGAATCAGAGCAGAAAAGCCTGAAGAGTTTTATCATTTTTCCTGTAGAGGTGGACTACATAAGTTGTATTTTCCACTCCAATAGAAAAGCATTGAAACTTTGTGCTTATTATGAAATTACTTGGAGTATCATCCAAATCACGTATTTTTTTATTAACTAGAAAATCTTTGGGGTAAAAGTTTTCTTCTCTTCTAACCCACAAGATATTTGTAAGGCCTTCAATAAAGAAGTTTGAAATCAAACAGGTTTTTAAATTAACAAAGCTAAACTGCTTTTAAAAAGAAAAAAAAAAAGAGATAAATTACAGTTTACAGAACTTCAGATCGTTTCTTATTTAATCCTAACAAGGCTGTAAGTTGCATACAAGTGCTAGAAAAATGATTCTCTTTCCAAAACATTTTTCAGGACTCTTGGCAATAACAACCATCTTGGGCTTGGATGTTAGATTAAGGAGAGGGGAAGAGCCCTGTGACCCATAGTCTATGTTAGAGTAAGTGAGGAATGGTAATGCCAGAGCAGGCACCAGCTACCTGCCACAGACCTGACCTCTGTCTGGAAATTATGGACACTGCACTGAAAAATGCAGGGATGCCAGCACTGCAGTAGAAAATTGAGGTGCTGGAGCCCTCAATGCATCCCTCTCCCTTATAAATCCACACTTGCAAACTGCAAATTCCCAGCATTCAGCAAGAAGTTATTGACTTGGTGCAAACATAAAAACATTCAACTTCCTTCCCTGCTGAGCACTGAACCGCCTGCCCTCCGCAGCCCTCGGGAGCACAGCCTTGCTGGGATTGCACTGGTGGACATTTGCTGTGCACAGAGCAGCAGGCTTCCTGTGCAAGGCTGGAAAGATCCCAGGTGATTTATGGGGTATTGTTACAGCACCGTCTAGACGTGACTCGCTCGCTCAGGAACCGATAACAGCGAGCCCATGACAATGCGCGCCCAACGGAGGCAGCGCGTCCTGCCAACACGGCACAGCTCTCTGGGACAGACCTCTTTGGTTGGTACAGCCTTCTCAGCAGGCTGCCCTCCCATTCCAACCTGTTCAGGGTGAGGGGAATGCAGACTGAACTTTAGAAGGTTGCAATCTTTCCCAGGTCAGCTGAAGGGATTCTACAGCCCTCCCATGACACTTTGTCCAGCTGTTCAAATCATGGCTCCAACAACAAACTCAACCCAGGCAGGAGCACACTCTACACTCATCTCATTCACACACTGGGAAAGAGCTGGGTGCCTTCCCCAGGGCCTTGGGAAGGATCTCATGGCTCATTTTTGCCACACCAGTAAATGCCATTGCCTAGCCAAGATGCAGCTTACTTTGGCAAATCCTCTGCAGGAGGATTAGCAGCAGCATCAAGAGGACTTTCATGCTTGGAATAAGTGTAGGTGCACCTGGGCTTCTGTTGACAGAATTATGCTGGTGAAAGTGGAAGGGGGGAAATGAGGGGGGGGAAATGGCTTCCTGACCAACCAAACATGCCAGCAAAATCAGTAAGCTGAGGGTCAGGCTTCAGAACAAACCACACCACAACTCCTGGCACACGCTGTTATAGTGGAAATTTCAATCACAATAACCTGCAGTAATTAAATGGACCACGGAAGGACTTCTGCCCTCAGGGAAGGGATAAAAAGAATAATATTTCCTTCAACAAGCTGGAGTATGTCCAGCACCAGCACAACTGTGCAGGACTGGGCGTAGCAATATCAACCTCTCACGCGACAGCCACTGGCAAGGAAACCAGATAGAGAAGTGTGGGAAATGTGAGTGCTTTCTCTTTTCAGTCACACAGCATTCCTTGATACCTGAAGCTCCTAGTCCAAAGAGGAAAAAAAAAAGCACAGCTGACTTGGAAGTCAGCCATTGTGTATTGCTGCTTGGAGAGGTAGGTGTGAAGACAAACTGCAAGCCTGGAGCATTCCTGGAGGAGCACTCATTGATTCCTTTCTGCAAGCCAGCTCATTTAAAACTTCACTTCTTCAATGGCAGGTTCTGGAGCAAGTCTGGCCAACCAGAACACCTCAGAGGTGTGTTGGTTTTGCTCAGCATCGTTTTTGGTAGTGGGGGGGCCACAAAGGTGGCTCCTGTGAGAAGCTGCTGGAAGCTTCCACCATGTCCAGGGGAGCCAGTGGCTGATGGCTCTGGAGGTGGACATGGGGATGGACATGGAGATGGACACGCTGCTGGGCAGGACTGGGCCAATAGAGATGATGGTGACTCCTCTGTGATAACAGATTTAAGAAGAAAATCAAAACAAAGGGGGTAGAGTTTTTTTTCTACTCAGAGAGGAGGAGGAGGAGGTGAGAACATGTGAGGGAAACAATCTGGAGACACCAAGGGCACTGGAGAAGGAGGGGCAGGAGGTGCTCCAGGCACAGGAGCCGAGATTCCTCTGCAGGCCCTGGTGAGACCAGGGTGAAGCAGCTGTGCCCCTGCAGCCCCTGGGGATCCACAGGGAGTGCAGAGATCCACCCACAGCCCCTGGGGATCCACAGGGAGTGCAGAGATCCACCCACAGCCCCTG